>CM067076.1:26557026-26699526 GCA_033980235.1 Diadema setosum
ACACACACACACACACACACACACACACACACACACACACACACAATAAAGCAATTCTCCATATTCATTACAGTTATAGAGACGATATGAGATTTTGCCAAAGTTCATGATAACCGTCCCATTCAAGTAATACGGTATTGTACCAGAGTATTGTATTTGTACTTTGGTTCTCGTCGACTGTGACTCGTCTTCAATGACAAACTGAGCTCTTACGTTACTATGGCAACCATGGGATACACGTCATATCAACTTTGTGAGCATTTGGCCCTCTGCATGCCGCGTGAATTTCCTGTCCATAGGTGTCAGTGTGCCCGGAAATTTGTGCACATTTTGACTTTTGACATTTGACTTTTGACTCATTGCCACATTTCGAAAGAGTTGGACACCAAATGAAAACAAAAAACAAAAAACAAAAACAAAACAAAAACAACGGCAAACCAAAGATAATAACATGTGAAGTATTCTTGAAAAATCCTGGTGGGACAGTTTTGGTGAGAAGACTCAAACTTTGGTTGTATTAAATTGTGTCTATCGTCTGCTTCCTGTGATGTAAGTAATTATTGTCATGCTGGTCATCATCTCAATAATCGTGATCCGGATCTACCCCAGCTGATGACAACAAGCGATGATGACGATGGTAATGATGATGATAATGATGATGATAATGATGGTGGTGGTGGTGGTGGTGGTGATGGAGACGATAATGATGATGATGATGATGATGGTGATGGAGATGATGGTGATGATGATGGTGATGGTGATGGAGGTGATGGTGGTCCGTGGTGATAATGATGGTGATGTGATGATGACGACGACGACGATGAAGACAACGGGGTGGTGAAGGTGGTGACGTGATCGTGGCCACTATCCTCATTTTCGACAAGAACAGCTGTACACGATTACGACCACGACAGTTACAAATGAGATGGTGATGATAACAAAGGCAGGGATGATTAAGTTGAACAGAACAACAAAAAAGTAGGCCTACTTTCATCGGCATCGCAATCGTCAACATCATCATCATCATCATCGCCATCATCATCATCATTACAATTACCATCACCGTTAATTTGGCTATATACAAGAGAACATATTTTCGTCCCCTATCCTATAATAAATGAATTATATTTTCAAACCTGATGCAGAGACGCTGCCTCCCGAGCCGTCGCTGGTCTGAGCGTAGATGTGGTACTCGGCCGCAGCCCCTCCGGAGCCGTTCAGCCCGATCTGGGCGAGGCTAAGAGCTCCTAGGACGAGTCCAGCCGTCGCGATGATGAAGACACAACACACCAGTAACACCACCACGCATAACTTGTTATCTGCCTCGGACATTTTTTTAATGATTTTCTCTTCCTTTTTATTGTACCAGAGGTAGGTTTTGAAAGTAAAATCACGAGAAATATCAGAAATAAAAACCAGCGAGTGCCTGCACTGTGTACAGTTGCGGATGAAGAGGCGAACGGAAGACCGGAAGACCGAGTCGAGGGGCGGAGGACGAAATAAGCCCCACCCTATGGGTACATCTGCTGCGAATGGATTGTGCAGGTCCACTGCCGGTTATCAAAGTATTGACAGACAGCGCCCCCGGGTGAAAGAATCTTACCAAGGTTTTACCAGCCCAGAGCACTTTTGTATACTACGAAGAACAATAGCGTGCCCTACATCTAACCTTTGGCGATTGCTTTCTTCTTTTTCTTCTTCTTTTCTTCTGGACCGACATTTTGATTTCATAACCTGAGCGTGGAAGCAGGGGTGAATGGGTAGATCGTGAAACGTGAAATTTTCAAGACACTTTAGGAAGTGCTCAGTGTGAAGGCTTAATTGTTGGCAGATGGGTTGGTGGGATGGTGGACAACCGCCCTATCAAAATTGGCGCGACTCATTACCATTACAATCAAAATGCATGTCCAATTGTTAGTTTCCGTTTGTGGGTGTAAATCGGAAGGCATTACCAGGGAGATGGCTCCCTGGTATTAAACACTTGATGGCATTCCCATTAAACGTGCTATAGACTGGGAAGAGTTGCGCTAACAAAAGTTCATTTTAGACTTCACGAAATATCAAACCTTCCACTTCAAAATATCCGTGTGTTTCCTTCCATAAACAGATATATACATTGCTCCAGCGAAACACTGTAACGTCATTTCCAATTTGTAAATGCTACCAGCAGGCTACATTAGTCTTTTTTTTTTTTTTGTTCCCTTTCAGGTGCCTTTATAACAAAATATCATTTCTAAAGACAAAATGAGAGGGGAAAAAGAAAGGAAAAGACGAACAAAGAATGGAAATGGGTTGCGCTACACCAGGGGAGGGATACACTAAAGTTTGTTGTCATAGTTATCACTCAGAGCAGCTGCATTATGGTCTTTCGTGGTACATAAAAGATATGCAACCGATTTGGATTGTGTTGGTTGGTCGTCTATGTTTTGCTTAGGATTAGTTTTCTCTTCATTTGCGTACGAGCTTTTCGTGTATGATGTCTTTCGAATATGCAAGGAATGTTTGACTCAAATTTGTTCTCGTTTCAGTGTTAGGACTATTAAACTTTGATCTTGCCAAAGTAATCCGTCGAACGCCCGCGAAGCCGCAGCAGAGATGCACTCTAGTTTATTCAAGTTCCTACGCATAAGATTTGGACGAAGGAAGGAACTGATGTTTTGAAATCAAATACGTAGATGTACACATGCAGTTTTTAGCTGACTTCGCGATATTTGCACTGTTCACGAAGACAATCGATAATTATCGATACTAAGTGAAATCGAGCACTAAACCATGTCACACAAACGCACACACATACCTCCAGCGAATTCATAATCTCCTTAAAGACACTCAAAAGTACACTTGTCTACGGGATCCTTTGTCTAAATCCCGTTTCACGATCAAACGAAATCGCTCCCTCCCGTTAGCTAAATCGATTTTTGTGTTGTTTGGTTGAAAAGCCATCGCCCCGGGGTTGAATCTTAGCGATCCTGTGCTTCTTTTGTCTTCGAATCACTCACCAACAGGTTAAAAATTCGACGATAAATAGGATTACTCGCTGGCTTTTATTGTTAGAGCGGGATTTTTTTTTTCTAAAGAGGCTTCTCAGTACTTGTGCAGATATCCCAACCGAGGGCAGTCCGACCTCTAACAAATTTACATGAATCTTGAAGAAAAGCTTGATAAAAAGGACAGCCTGATCACATGAATAAAGCAGAATACATAAATCATGTCTGGTAATTTTGAAATGTACAAAACTAATGCAAATTTTGTACAACCCTTACTGTAATCCACCCTCCCAATGTTTATCGATGGTTCCTGCCGAGTTTGGTCAATATCTAGAAACTTGTTTTCAAGAAGAAACCGAAAATACATAAATTATGAACATTGGTTCATTTGGGGTATCTGGGGGTCCCACCCTCTAGGGTACGTTCTCCTACAGTGCACAACCATAATTATTTTGTACCTACTATGATCCCCTACCATCAATTTATGGTTTCTTCCACGTTTGGTCAAAATCTAGCTCCCGGTTTGCCAGGATAAGACAGATGAGGAAAAAAAAAAAACAATTGTGAAAAATTGCTAATTACTGATGGTACTATTTGGCTTCTCCGATATAAATGTCCCCCCCCCCCCACCCCCACCCCGACAGGGCCCTTGCAAGCACCATTCCTACAGAATATGATCCCCTACCCAATAATGATTGGGCCCGATTTTGGTCCAAATCCAGTAACCTGTTTCGTTTGTGACGTCACGCATGGGCAACGATATATATATAAAAACTAGAAATGTCGCTATGGCGACTGATGCCTCCGCCATAATGCATGATTCTCCCAATAGGCGTATAGTACAATGTCTCCACAATGTGTGATCCATGACAGTTTCACATAACTGGCAAAATAATGAAATGACAGGTTTGTCAGAAATGTCTTGAACTGGGTTTGCTATAATTTTCTAAGAGTGCAGGTACACATATTTGAGGATTGAGAATTTTTACTTGAATTCTGACAGACCTTTTTATAAGTTTATGCATTGATTAATTTCCAAGGTATGAAGAAAGAGTGTAATGACGGTACAAAATAGATTTTTTTTTTTAATTTTATTTTATTTTATTTTATTTTATTTTATTATTATTATTATTATTTTTTTTTTTTGGGGGGGGGGGGGGCATTGAAACCTGGCCTTTGACCCTTAACCTTTGACCTTTGACCTTCTGGCTGGAAATTTCCCAGAGAATCTCCATTAGGTAATGCATGTATTAAGTTTTGAAACTAATAATTCAAGCATTGCATATACTAGTATATGAGGGAAATAGTAAAATTTTGAGAGTTGACCTTGACCTTTGACCCCTGACTATTGACCCATGACCCCTAAATTCCCTAGATAATCCCTGCCAATCAGTACATGCGTGTGTACCAAGTTCCACGAAGATACATTGAACCATTTGCGAGAAAAGTGATATTGCAACATTTTCACCTAACCTTTGACCTTTTGACCTTTGACCTTATGATATGAAACTCTCTCTGGAGAATCTTTACGCAGTAGTACATGTTCACACCAAGTTTCAAGAAAATACCTTCGAGCATTGCATAGATATGGCGGAAATTGCAACATTTGTAGCATTTGACCTTGACCTTTTGACCTTTGACCTCTTGCCAATGTCACTAAAATCTACTCAACTAATTGTCCCATCATACATCATCCTTGGACCAAGTTTCGTGAAAGCTAGTTCATTCAGTTTTGAGTTATCACGTAAACAGATAAATTTTAGGATTTGACCTTGATCTTTGACCTTTGACCTCTGTCCGATTTCCCTGAAAAACTAATCAAGTAATTGTCATATCATACATCATCCTCCTACAAAGTTTGGTGAAATTTGCTCCATCCAGTCTTGAGTTATCGCGTAAATGGATACAATTTCATGATTTGACCTTGACCTTTGACCTTTGACCTTCAGCCAATTTCACCCAAAATCTAATCAAATAATTGCCCCATCATACTTCATACTTGGATCAAATTTGGTAAAATTCCAATTAATATTACTCAAATTATCGCGTAAACGAAAGCGGACGGACGGACGGACGGACGGACAACCCGAAAACATAATGCCTCCGGCACCACTTCGTGGCGGAGGCATAAAAAAAAAAAAAAACGTAAAGAGAATAATTCCACAAAATGTCTTTTTTTTAAATGAAAAATACACATTCCCTGGATTTGCTACTGACTTACGTTTAAGATAATATTATTCCCTCTGTGCTTTCTGAGATATTAAAGTCGAGTGCTTTCATAATACTACAAAAAAGAAAATATTTACGCTAAATTTCCTTTACATTTACTTTAATTTTTTTCCATACGTGACTTATACTTGAACTGTAGTTGTCATCTTATCTAGGGATGGCGAGAAGAAAGAACTTTAAATATTTATAATTTTTGAACAGCTTGTCCGATTTTCGTTTAATTTCGCTGTTGCGTTCTACGTACGTTGCTGCATTCCCCCAACCACTATATTAATTAGGCATCACTACCCTTTGTCTATTACAGTATGTTGGTGAGACCAAAAACTACAATGGCAAGACACAGAGAACACATTTCTTGTGAATAATTTATTGATTTTTTGTTTGTTTGTTTTTGTTTTTACACCACACCACTCACTGGTCACAGCACATTTACATAATGTGTTTTCAGCATGTAACCATGCATAAAATAATTCATGTACAACATCTTCACAATAATAGTCTCTGAAAGGACGGTGAACACATCACTTGACATCTACAGCAATGAAAACAAGAACTTTCGTATACAACTGAACACGTATACTATTTTACAAGGAACGAAGTTGACTCTGGTGATGAGAACACTGAGCCCAAATACGAATAAATTTTGGCTTGCTGAAAACAATGTGCCACTTAATTGACATCTTTCACTTCTTGGACACAAAAGGTACATGGGAATTCTATGACAATATCATCATCTTTAATGTTACAAGTGAGCCATGTACTGTAGTAAAAAAAAAAAAAATCAACCATTGAAGATTTTTGGCAGGAATTATCACTGAATATTTGTAATTCCAATGCCATAAATCATCATGGAACAGTCCGAAAGGCAAATCGAAGGTTGTCTTTGGACAGTCTCAACGTTACTGAGCTGCAGTAACCCCTTCTGTCCTCTAAGAACCCACGATTTTGCAACGTGCATTATTTGTTTTATGAAATGGCAACAGGGATGCCTACAATTCGACTAGAGTATATGGCACTCTTATGCAAAGTGACACCACATCAAACTTCTGCTCTACGATCACCAAGTGCTCTTCTTTTAGTTTGTGAAGATAGGTAAACCAAATCAGTTAACTTCTGCTTTTTCGGTTAATCAATTTACATGCCAACATGTATGTGCATTGTTTTGGTAAATTGAATTGGTCACGTGCCAACATTCGACCAATCATTCGATTTGGATCCATGCTATCATTTCATAGTGAAACTACACTTTGTACTGAAATACCGTTGTTAGGCACCTCCTCAAAATACTGGTATTCAGAGTCTGCGATGCAGAAGCAACTTCCCTACCAAGGCTTTGTAATACTTGAGAAATATTTCAATAGCGACAAAGGATACAAGAGTGACACATAGTTTTCTTATCACTCAACGACCTCTACCCCTTCCACTGAGGTCACGGCAACTCTTCTACCAATCCATTCCAGCCTTGAAAGTGTTTCATATCTATGCCACTTGCCACTGGGTCAACCAACCATTACATCAAAAGTATGGTCATGATACTAACAAAGTTTAGGCCCCTGTACGGATTCTCAGCAATCTCCATGGGAGGTAGGACAAGAGTTCCTTTTTTTTTCTTCTTTTTTTTTTTTTTTGCACCCAAAATGACGGACATCGTGTCATCACAAAGTAAAGTTGTTTCTGTAGTTGCTGAATGGCATCTTTTTGGTTCAAGCTGTGATAACTTTCTACACAAACTTTACATTGGGCATATTTTCTTTCCTTTTTCTTTTTCTTCTGCTTCTTAAAAGTGCTGGACGGCTTTATTTCGCAACTAACATCAAGGTGAGAAAACAATAACAAAAATATGCCATATCATATGATGATACTCTCACTGTTACATGATCTGGAATGTGTCAACTCATTAAGCAGCACTCTCTTACGAAGATAAGATACAACAGAGCATTTGGTTTCAATAGAAAAAAAAAAAGAAGTAGTACACATATTTTGGGACATACTGGCCTGAATTCACAAAGTTCGATTATCCCTAAATCCATGGGTTCAATTCAGTCAACCGACCTAAATGAACGCAAAATAGGCGTACCTTGCAAACGCATGTATTTATGTATTATACGTCTGCTCATTTTCTGCTCATGCTCGTATATGATTTGTTATACGCACTTACGCAGTCAAAATTTGCATAATCCATGGACTAAATCTATACTCAGACCTCCCAACCTTTCTGACTGAAAAATAGGGATGATTTGGCTCAAAAGTAGGAAAAAAGAAAGAGCAGATCCCTTCAAAGTATGTAGTAAGATTATCAAGAATAATAGCAATCTCCTTTTGAAACAAGACCTGGGAATGGTCAAAATTCAGATTCTTTCCTCCAAATTCCGAATAGTTTGAAGGTCTGTATGCATGTACTACCTTTGTGACCTCCTGCCATTATGACTGTGTACACTGTGCATTAATCATTATTTCTGCCATGACAAGAAAATGGAGATACATGAATGTGAGCTTTGATTTCAGAACGTCACCTCGTCATACATATACATTTAATATCATAAAATAGCTTCACTAATGAATGCAAACGCATGTATAGGAAGAGAACAGGGTAAATAACAATAATAGTACAAAGTATCTTCTACCAATTACTGGCCCGAAAAAAAGAAGAAGAAATAACTAGGCTGCCAAACATAAACATTGCACATCAAAGCATGAAAACTATTAATACATTATCCTTCAAGATGAGCAGAACAGCATGTTCCAAGCAGTTTGAAGAGCATTTTGTGACTACATCCATAGAACAGCAAGAAATGTAGTCATCTCTTTTTCTATTAATTATAAGTGTAAACAAAAGCTTAAATTGTACACAGAAAAAAACAAATCCTTTATAACTTGCAAATGATGAACTTTCAAGGGCATTACGAGCAGAATAATTTAAACAAATGAAATGATGAGCAGAATGACATGAGTATAATATCGGCTGGCTACCCACCATAAGTGGATCAAGCTATGTCCGGACGGACCCACTTGAAATATATTGCAATGTTTTGCTCTTACAAAACAACCAGGTTGGAATAAAGAGCATTTAACCATGGAAATGATATCACCGTATGACTACCAATAGTCAACAAGGTCTTCTTCTCTCCCCCATCCTCCTATAGTCACATGACACCGAGAACCCAATCAGGAGGCAGAATAGAATCACCATCACATGAAGGCATAAATTACGGACATTCATCAATGCCATCATCTCAAACCACCAGCTGCTGTAACTCATCTTCTTCCTTTATTTTTTCTTTCTTTCTAGATTTTGTATTACATTTTACGAATGGCCTGACAGATCTAACAGGAATAAACCACATCACTGAAAATGTTGGAGCATGACTGCCATCCGTGCAAACGAGAGTCAAATCCAGAAGTAATTCTCATTTTTCTTTCTCCTTGTAGAGACAGCATTGAAATGCTGGTGACACTAAAATGTCGTCTATGATGTTCAATAGAATGCAGCAAAGAATTTGATAGATTTTAGATATCTTTTTATTTTTCTTAGCAATTATATAGACCTTTGATGAAAGACACTATCTAGTTCCCTGAATGAACGTAACTTTTTATGTTTTATATAATTATATTTATCTCCTACTACGCATGAAAAGCACAGATATTTGCATAATCACAGCAATGTGTGTATTTACTCTCTGGACAGTAATAGAAGAAAAAAACAACAACTGAGCAAACAATCCCCAAACCAGTATTTGTAGAATAACATGCTGCTGCCATCAAGACTTTATGATTTACAAGGTAAATTAGAGTCACGCTATGCAGCAAAAATAGCCTTTCATTCAGTCTTATCCTCAGTTAGTATAAGTTTAGAACCTTCAAACCCACCAACACACATTGATCAGCAGAAACATACAAACACACACCCACACACAAACTCATTGTATTATTCTAATTTGGGGGGGGGGGGGCAAAAATAAGGATCAATGATAATGCTATGAAAGGTTTAATCACTAGTCCCCTTTTTTTCC
Organism: Diadema setosum; assembly: GCA_033980235.1. Lineage (NCBI taxonomy): Eukaryota > Metazoa > Echinodermata > Echinoidea > Diadematoida > Diadematidae > Diadema > Diadema setosum. The sequence continues at coordinate 26,566,253 of CM067076.1, forward strand.
CACACATTTGTTAAATTATAGATCAGCAGTTGCGATCTTACACATGTTACAAATCTGTTTGTACAGAGGGAGAAAAGCGATAAAATCTTTCATAGTATACTTCACCCCTCTGCATTATAATCTCTTGCTCTCATTCAATGATGTTGACTGATAAGCAAAAACAAATGCAATAAATTTTCCTTGCAATGAGGATGTTCTTGGATGCATTTCACTTACATTTCACTTAAACTGACTCTCAATGCCTGTTAACATATAATCATAAATATAGTAGCATTCAATTGGAATGTGCCGTACCTATAGTGACAATACTCTCAAATTCTTTCCACTGACTTACAGCCAACAATGGCACCAACAAATGTATTAAAAGCCATCTATACACATCTGCCATACTACAGTATGTCAGTTACCAGAACTGTTCTGGTCATACTCAGAATAATGATTACAATCCAAGGCAAACTGTTGGACTGCTACAGTGTTCCTTGTTTCAAATGTGTGTTGTTGTGCTACAAGTATTTTTGTTTTTGTTTTTTTACATCTTGGCTAAACAGAAGCAGGGAGACCGACGTGCTGCTAGCATGCACTGTTCTTTATTTTTCTTTTTTTTTTCCTCACAGAAATGATAATCTTTGACATTGAATCTCAGCAACATACATAGCACGTACTGAAAGAAAGAAGCAAAAAATTCCATAAAATGGAGGAAAAAACTAGGGGCTACATGAAATTTAGAACTTTATTTAAACCTTTATAGAACCTTTAAAAAAATGTCGGTTGATGTCGTGTCTCCTCATTTTTTGTCCTTCAAGGTTGCTGGGTCAGGAAACAGAATTGTTGTACTAAACGTACAATATCATAGTTTAATGTTAGTTGCCTAATTTGTGTCATTACTATCATTATTATTATAAAGGGCAAAAATGTGTGGTGTGTTGGACAAGAATCACATGCACACATAAGAAAACATGTCTCATGTGTATACTGTTACTGTAAACCTACGGATTGGCACAGTAAATGCACATATAGTGGACTTTTATATACAAGGGTATTTGTCCTGTCCGAAATTTCAGTTGTTTTCTTCTTCTTTTTTTTTTTTTTTGATATTTCATTGTTCATTCTGCTCTAATACTCGAGTTCATAAATTGAAAGTAACATACCAGTTGCCATGGCAATGAAATTGAAGTAACTGATCAAGGCAAATTTTGATACAGAATGCCTTTCACATGCACCTTTTGCATATATCTCAACATACACACACCTACATACCCATACATCCAAACCCACACACCCACACACACAGACACACACAAACTCGTGTTACAGCTTATCCTCAATGTAACTTTATACCTCTGACGTATCTCATCCCCCCCCAAAAAAAAAAAAAAACAAAAAAAAAACATAAAATTTTGGTGTATCTCACCTGACACCAAAACTTTGGTGCTATCTCACCTTCAATTTATTATAGTGTATGGTACACCTTTGGTGCACAGTACAAACAGTATAATACTTTTGTGCATCTAGCCCGAACTTACACTTTCGTTGTGACATATTCTTGCAAAATCCTATGGGGTATTTCTTCTTCAACATACACATTTTGTGCATTCATTCTCAAGGAGTACCTCTGCTGTATCTCATCCGTAGTATACATCTTTGAGGAGCTGTTGTGGCTCAACGGTAAAGACCACAGACTGTCAATCACAAGGTCACTGGTTCAAGTCCCCTGGCTGCAGCGGTTGTGTCCCTAGGAAAGGCACTTCATCCTAATTTTCTGGTCAAGATTAATATGGGGTATTTCTTCTTGATTGACCCTTGGCACGTTCATTTTGGTGTTTCACACCCTAAATGGGCATCTGTGGTACATCTGCCCTAGATATTCACCTCTGGTCCATTTTTGCTTTGCCATAACTTCTTTTGATATATTTCACCCTTAATACACACCTTTGGTGTATTACACCCTAATTACACATCTTAAATTATTACACACCGAACACTTACACTTCCCTCACGCCTAAGGTGTAACACACTGAACACTTATATCTCTCTTGCACCTCAGGTGTAAATAACCTTCAAACACACATTTTGCATATCCCTATGTCAATGTACAATGTAAGCCATAGGTGTATACCACTCTCAACTATGTGTAGTTCCCATGCAGGCCTTCTCTCAACACTGTAGGGAACTGTTTGGAATGTTATCTCACTGTGGATGAGCTGATTTTGCTTTAAAGGGAAGATAAACCCCAAGAGCAATGTGGATTGAGTGAAAGCAGCAACATTAGTAGAGCGCATCAGTGAAAGTTTGAAGAAAATTGGACAATCGATGCAAAAGTTATGAATTTTTAAAGTTTTGGTGTTGGAACCGCTGGATGAGGAGACTACTACAGGATATGACGTATGAGTGGACAACAATACAAAGAAAATATAAAGGATATTCAACAAAAATTCACTTTTCTAGAATTATGAAAGAGCAGTGGACCAACCGCTTTCAGAAACCAGGGGGAATAATTGCTACCCTTAACATATGTCAATATCAAGTTGATGGAATTTGTAATTTTCATGAAAAATTGATTTTTGTAGTATTTTCTTTATATTTTCTTGATATTGTAGTCCACTCATACGTCATAACCTCTAGTAGTCTCCTCATCCAGCGGTTCCAACTCCAAAACTTTAAAAATTCATAACTTTTGCATCGATTGTCCGATTTTCTTCAAACTTTCACTGATGTGTTCTACTAATGTTGCTGCTTTCACTCAATCCACATTGCTCTTAGGGTTTATCTTCCCTTTAACAAACATTTCCAATAGACACCTGCCTGAGTATACTCAGGGACTAGTCTTCAACAGGTTAGAATGTCTACCAATCACAGTGAATATTCATAAAAGCATGCATGAATAACCTTTAAATGCAAGTATGGAAATTCAATGAAGAAAAGCTTGCAGCACCAGAATATAACACGTTGGCACTTCTTTTTGGAATGCTTTTCACCTTTGATAATGAGAATAACTGATGACAAAAAAAAAACCAAATGTTTGATGTGCAGAGGTAATTCCACTGGGACTAACTAAAACATATACAGTCAAACCTAGACAGAAAAATCTGTCTGTCCGGAAGGGTCTTTTATATTTTTTTTACTTTTACGGCTCTCCTCCATAATAATAGGAGGGGATTCTGTGAAGCCAGACACAGTCTCCGCGGAACATATCCCTGACAACAAGATACATAACGATCTTTCAGTCAAAGTCAAACCTACCTTACCGGCCACTTGCCATATACGGTTTCAGTGCTGCCATTGTTAGATGAGAAGACTACAACAGTTTGTAATGTCACTCATGGACAATATAAAGAAAATGTAAGGAAAATCTTTTACAAATCATTTTTTTTAAATGAATTATACATTCCCTTCTCTTGATGGTGATATATGTTAAGGGTAACATAAGCAGGAAGTCAAGTGCTCTTTCATGATGCTAGAAAAATGCGTTGAATAGTTGAATTCTCTTTATCATTGTCTATGCCTGACATCACAAACCGTTGTAGTCTTCTCATCTAGTAAATGGTGCAATCGAAACTCTAAAAATTCATAACTTTTGAACGGATTGTCTGATTTTCCTCAAACTTCACTCAAGTGCTCTAACAATATCAAAATAAACTTTTGTGTTGGAACCACTGGATGAGGAGACTACTAAGGCTCGTGATGTCATATGAGTACAACAGTATAAAGAAAATGTAGAGAAAATTCAACATATTTTCACTTTTTTCGCATAATAAAAGAGCACTTGACTTGCCTCTTTCTAAAGGCAAAGGGAATAATATTACCCATAACATATGTCAGTAATGAGTCAAGGGAATGTGTATTTTTTTTCAAAAGATGAAATTTTGTGAAATTCTCCTTATATTTTCCTTATATTGTTGTACGCATATGACATCATACACTCCAGTAGTCTTATCATCCAGCAGTGACTGCACAAAAACTTCAAAAATTCCTAACTTTTGAACGGATTGTCCGATTTTCCTCAAACTTTCAATGATGTGTTCTACAAATATTGCTACATTCTCTCAATCCTTATGTTAATGAAGGTGAACTTGTCCTTTAAGCTACTTACAATCACTGCGGATTGAAGAGTGTGCTACCAGCTCGCATGCAAATCAAAGTTTTGGTAGGCATGTGGTACACTGTATTAGCAAAGTGTCTCCCGTATCAATAATCAGGTTTGGTTACCAACATCAACATGAGTTGAGGAGCCAGGCAAGACATATGAAAACACTAGGAAACAGCTAGATTACAGAATTAGGGGGGGGGGGGAAACTCAGCTGTACATGGATTGCAGAAAACATCTTCCGCTTTTAATAAAAAAAGCGCATCTTGTAGCAGAAGACTGCCTGTTAAGTTTCTGTTACCAGCAATTTGACATCAAAATTAGGGTAAGACGAGGATGTGACTTTGTTCCTCAAGCTGTCATCATCGTAATCATCATCAACAACACCATCATTACCACCACGCGCAATCATCATCATCATCATCATCATCATCATCATCATCATCATCATCATCATCATCATCACCATCATCATCATCATCATCATCATCATCATCACTATCACCATCATCATCATTTATATCATCATCACCATCATCACCATCATCATTATCATTATCATCATCATCACCAACAGCAACGTCATCATGGAAGTCTGCTCGATGGTAGAGTATTCTGAGGGGATTTCAGGTGACAAAAACTTGGACCCCATAATACAGACTCTTTGTCATAGACACTTCAAATATTTCTGTCTGCCAAAAGAAAAGATAATGTCTGAACTAGTGAAAACAACAAGACACAACATCCAAACACACACACACACACACACACACACACACGAAATGCCACAGGCATTCAAAAAATGTCACATCTGGAGGGTGCATTTATGGAATTTTACAGGGTGCAGCACATCATACATTGACTGCCCTGTCTTACACTCATCATACAACATGACACTTGCTAATAGTTGGCACTGATAACATTAGGACCTAACTTGCACTCGGAACAGCTACTGTAAAAGCTGTTCTTTGCAAATCACTGTTGGGTCACAAATTTAACAACACATGAAAATATCACAAAAGGACAGGCTTTAGTGCACTTACGATAGGCGCGGTGTTGAGTCACGAAAACAATATCTCCCAAGAATGTCTGTGACCTCCTCACTCATAAAAATATCTGTATATGAAAACACCAGCTTTTACAGTGTACCATATAAAACAACATAGATAATTCTATAATAGAGTCCAATGCATTTGAAAACGTCACAGAAAATCAACTAAAAAGCTGTGATTGTTCACATAGGGGGCGTAACAAGTCTAACATTATTCATTGTTTTAACAAAAAGATGGGACAAGATGAACTCATTTTTCTATAAATGGCTGTGCATAGTTAAAGGGGAAGGCTAGTAACTGATCAGTGGGAATCAGTGGAAATGCTGGGAGATGATTGTTCAAATCCTTATGGGATTCATTTAAGAGTTCATTGGTTATCTATTGTTGTGTGAAAATAATTTGCTTCAGAACGGTCTCATATTCAAGTAATGTGCAGATTAATGCTCCGTCACTGACCAGGGACGCTAACCTGGAAGCATTAAACTGCACATTACTTGAATATGAGACCATTCTGAAGCAAATCATTTTCATACAACAATAGATATACAATGAACTCTTGAATGAATCCCATAAGGATTGGAACAATCATCTCCCAGCATTTCCACTGATTCCCACTGATCAGTTACTAGCCTTCCCCTTTAACATAATGGAGTACAGATGACTAGCCACTACCCTACCCCATCCCCATTCCAGTAAATCCCCCGCCGCCCCAGCCAATCACCTCCATACAATACACGTAGAACCACGCACATGAATCAAAACAAAGAATACATTAAGTAAAAATCAGATAAGATCACATGATGATAAGAGACAATTCACGTTGCTCTATAAAGTTTGAATTTCACATTACCTCCACATATTGTTTTTTGGTGTTTTCTCTTTTTAAATCTGGCTAGCAGATAATATAAGTGGGCATTCAGCCTAAGAAAGAAAGGAAAAGAAAGAGACAGAGAGAGAGAGAGAGAAGAGAAAAGAAAAAGACAGACAGAAAGACAGAGGAATACGGACTTGCATTTAGAAAAAAGATGGACGCATGCAACCAAGCACACACGCTCCCTGGGAACTGACTGCCGGTCTAGGTAGCACTGTCCATCAGCTCCAAGAGGTCGTCGCCCTTGCTGGTCACTCCTCCGGCCTCGGGGATGGACATGTCGCCCATTATCCTGCTCAGCTCTTCACTCGTCTGATTCTGGAAGTGAGCGACAGGTTGCGGAGAGAGAGAGAGAGAGGAGAGTAAAGATAGTCTCCCTTCAGACCAAATCATCACTGGCAAACACAAATTAACTCCAAGTACTGAAAAAGCAGAAATTTTTGTAGGTATGAAATTTTACAGAATTTCATGAGGAGGCAGGATTCACAAAAGTGAAATGGAAGCAAAAGGTTTTGCCTACACAGAATGCTAGCAAGGACCTGACTAGGTAATCTGCCTCATCAAGTGGGAGAAAATAAACACAGTAAACTTTTTTTATGAACAACAGAAAACTACAAATTGAAGAAATAAAGACAGGTAATGCTTTACAACACGGCAGGTTTTGAAAAGGACTATCAGTCACGAGGTCCCCGATTGAGTCTGCTGTTGCCGGCAGTTGTGCCGTTTAAGATAATAAAAAATTTTGGTACGTCAAAAGTTTCCCTGAATTTCCGTGTTTCAGGTTAAAGTATCTATCATATAACTAACACTGTGAGACTTACTCGCCCCAAAGTGCTCTCATTTCTTAGTAATCAAGCAATTAACTGCGACCAGCAGCCCCATACGCATAGCGTAATGGGGCTTCGCATTGTAGCATCCAGGATCATGACAGATTTAGTATCTCGGGCAAATATCAACTTAAAATCCATAAAATTCTTCAATTTGAAGACTTACCAATTAAGTTGAAATCTTGAAAACAGGCTTCGAGCAACGTTTGGTTCTGCCAATAGTCCCTTTCAGTTCGAATTGATGACTGAATGTGACTCTGTCGAGAGGACCATGGGAGAGCTACATACACTGATTACTACGGCCAGCGCATACGCACACATCACATGCAAACAAATTTCAAATCCATGAACAGATAAGATGTTTGTGTGCGCATGCGCTGGCCGTCAATTCAGTGTAGCTCTCCCAAGGTCCTCTCGACCGAGTCACATTCAGTCATCAATTCGAACAGAAAGGGACTATTGGCAAAACCAAACGTTGCCCAAAGCCTGTTTTCAATACTTCAACTTAACTGGTAAGTCTTTAAATTGAAGAAATTTTTGGATTTTAAGTTGATATTTACCCGCGATACTAAATCTGTCATGATCCTGTAAGCTACAATGCGAAGCCCCATTTAGCTATGCGTATGGGGCTGCTGGTCGCAGTTAGCTACACAGTATGCGTATGGGGCTGCACGCTGCTGGTCGCAGTGATATTCACACAATACGTGTACATGTACTACCTCGCCGCCGCCGTACGGCGTCGGCTCTGGTACGAAACCATTATTGCATGACTACTAAGACATGAGAGCACTTTTGGGCGAGTAAGTCTCACAGTGTTAGTTATATGAAAGGTACTTTAACCTGAAACACAAACTAAGACAAGGAAATTCAGGGAAACTTTTGAGGTAATACCAAAACTTTATATTATCTTTAAGCAGGGCTCAACATTAGCAATGGCCTGGTGGCCCAGGGCTACTAAAAACTGATGTTGGGTCACCACATTTCCAAGCTTACAAACCCTGTATCTTTTGGTGGCCTAATTGGGCACTTAAGATTCAAAATGGATTTGTACGTTTCTGTTTTATTTCAGGCTACTAAGTTTCTGTTTCCTGCCACCAAAATTTTAGATTTAAAGATTTTTGTAGCCCAAACGGGCCACTCGAGAGAAAAAACAGTTAGTGTTGAGTCGTGCCTTTTATAAGTAAAGCACTTCATCCTCATAGCGCAGTCCTTTGGTAAGGACTTGAAGCTACAGGTTCCATGGTTTGCTTTCTTACAAGTATTCATTACTTCCTTTATAGCAGCCAAGTTCAACAAATCATGATTTAAATAATCCTAAACAGGCAAATAAAAAGTGGACAAACCTTTGAGGCATCAATCTTTATGACCTTGACATCATACATGTCTGGTGGCGGACGAGTTGCGGCAAATTTCCTGTTGAGCAAATATATTATGTACAAGAGAAAAAAAAAATGAGAAGCAGGTATATATACTGCAAAGGCTGCCAACATTATGCACAGCATTGCAGTATTTAGAGTGCTGAAAAGGCATATTTTGGCATAAAAATAGTACTTTTACCTTTCCTGTGAGAGATATACTTAGTAATACAATTTGGAAAAAAACTGTTTTTTTTTTCTAATGAAACAAGCAATATTTTTGGTTAAAAAAAAAAATCCCCCCAAAAGGTGAGGGCTGGCATATCTGATACTGTCAAGCAAAAAACAAAAACAATTTCTGAATGTCACAAATGTCATACAAAAACAAATTATCATTTCACACAGCTGACATTTGACCTGTGCCTGACAATAACATATCTGCGATTCATGGGGTGAAAAGTTTATGATAGCTTGCCGCTCTCTTTCTGAAATAACATCTTAGATTTAGTCACTGCTGATTTCTTTTTTTTTTTTTTATTGAACTCAGATGACGATACTGATTAGATTTTCTTTCAATGATATCAATTAGTTAAGTGCACCCTCTATTGTTATAAAGTGTATCATCATCCTCCACAGCCTCCACCCATTTAAGGAAAGAGGTGGTGATGAATAAAAACAAAAACATTCCTCCCCTACACTGCACTCACAACGCATGCCTGATGCAAGACAATGAATGATTGGTGTAGCACGCTTAAGCCTTTGACTCAAATTAGTTGAGAACAAAACAAATTGACAACCTGTCTTTCCACAAAATCTAAATTCTAGCATCAACCGCTCAAACCAGATCTGCCCCAGGGATGAGTGATGAAATGGCGAGGTTGCTTTGCTAAAAACCACAAGGTCCACCGGGAGCTCTACTCACTCTTCCTCCTCATCCGTGTTGAACATGTTGATCCTGAAGTCTGTCTCCTTGCTCACAGCCTTCTTCTCCACGGCACCCATGAGATGGGCCAGTAGGTTCAGCTCTGCCTTCACCATGGGATTGGGGTTGGCCGACGCCTGGGGGTCAAAGGTGGAAACAGGGAGACTGTACGATCAGAAATTTTTGCACGCATGATGTCATGAATATGTATATATGCAAATTAATGTATGCAGGGCTGCACACTAACCCATTTTTTTCTACTGGTCTGACCAGTCTTTTGGACCAGTAGGTTCCAAGTTTTTTCCACTTTTTACTGGTCCAACAGTGATTTTTACTGGTCAGGGACCATCAGACCAGTGCCAGTGTGCAGCCTTGATGTATGCATAATTCGTTCCAAGAAGCCCACATGGTGGGAAACTTCAAGAGAAAGAAATTTTGCACACATGGTGTTTAAGGGAATAGAGCTGTGTCTTGTCATTTAATCCTAGATGATTGGTGGTGTTGTGGCGATATTATTGTTGAGTGTCAGAGAAATGATGTGCGTGTGTGTAGTCGATCGTATCCATCTCATCCTTGAGGTCCTAACAATGAAAATTTCGCAAGGAGCCAAGATTCACAAAAGCGAAAGGCACGCCAAAGGTTTGCTCTACACAATGCACTGAATGGCAGTGACAATTCATGGAAGTTTCATGCTGCAAACAAAAAGGCAGTCGCCTACAATTTGCAAAAGTTTCATGCAGGGAATGTTTCTGGTTTTACGGTAGTAACATGGGTATTCATCGTCATGATCATCAACATCATCGATATAACACTACTGGTAATTTCATGGTAATTCCCATAATTGAACAATAATCATGAATATATTTATGAAGATAAGATGACATTAATAATAAATGACAATTGTAATAGAAATTAAACAAAATTATGAAATGAATGATAATAATGATAAAAATAATTACACTAACAACATCAGTTATGGCAAGAAGAAGAAGAAGAAGAAGAAGAAGATAAGAAGAAGAAAGATGATGAAGGAGAGAAAGAGAGGAAATGGAAAGAGGATTGAGCAAAGGAGGAGACGATGGAAAAGGGACTGAGAGACTTGGGTGGTAATATAACACAGTTCTCCACCAAACTAAAGCATACCAGCAAACAGGGAGCAGCTGGATAACAATAATCATTTCAGGGGGAAGTGGGAGACTCACCTGTTCGGCCGAGGCCTTTGACTTGCTCTTGCTCGACGCGTCGTCCATCACTGTGGCATCGCTGGTCTTTGCTGAGTTGTACATGTTGCGGCCGAGCTTGATGACCCGGTCGCCGTCCAGGTCAAAGCAGCCCTCCTTGGGAGACGCGACGTACTTGTCCTGGACCGAGAACTCCTCCGTCTCAACCTGTTTGCCATCTTTGTTGAAATATCTGACGTTCAACAACAACAGAAGAAGAAGGGGGAAAAAAGTAAAATATGAAGAAAATTGGCTTCAGTCTTAACCTTATATTCAAATTTTAATACACATGACAGCTCAAAGATGTTATGAAACTTTCCCCAAAAATTTTATGTACTGAAAAACAAACAAACAAATCCCTGGAATAGCAAGTTTGCATCAACATTTAAGAATCCTTTCAACAATGATAAATGAGAATTTTTCATAATTTATTACTGAGTTTATCTGCCACTGAAAATGATTCACAGTCATTGACATATCATATTTAGCGCAAATACTGCTTTTTCATCACAAACTGTGTAGTCAGAATATAAAATATTCTATTACGTAATACTCGTATAAGTCTTCAGAGGTTAGCATTTCCCAGGTGTTTAAGGCAGTGAAGTCACATAATGAAATTCAAAGTAGGTAAAAATTCCAGGCAGTCCCAGTTGGCTATAAATACCCGTGTCAGTGAGCAGTAAGCATCTTTTTCAAGTGTGACGGCAGTGAATTATACCAGGGAGGTGAGACACCTCCCTGATTATACATCTCAAACTCCAATGTCTAGTGATCAGGAAGACGACGCTACCTCTCAGCCCCCATCCCCGCGGGGAGATCAGGGCATGGAAGGCCGCCTTGAAGCTCAACTAGAGAGACCGATACTCTCCCGCTTCATGGATAGGGCGGCGGCACACCGTGGTAATGACAAACGGCATGCGAGCCATGCCAGCTGGTGCAGGAGAGCTTCTCCTCCCGGCGATTAGTCCGGACATGCGAGCCATGTCCGCGGGGACAGGGGCGCTGCCCCGCCCATCGAAGACTTCAGCGAGCTAGCCATCTCCATCGGCAGCTCAACAGACGACGATATTCTCATGTCAGCCTCCTTCCTGGAAAAAACTGATTGCGTTGCCCTGTATGGGTGGCCTTGACTCTGCCCTTGTGGTTATGGTCATTTTGACAACCGAATTGATCCGGATGCCGCATGTCCTTACAGCCAAACTCTTTCAAAGCCTGGTACCAAATCTGATTTTAACTTAAATTCTGATCTCATTCGGGTTAAATTTAAAAATTGGCTGATTTGCTAATGAAGGCAGTCACACTGCCCATATCAGAAGGTATGTGCTCTATAAAATCGCGAAGCAAATGCTCAATTGCTATCGAATGCCCAAGCAGTTCTCACACCAAAAATCGAGAGCAAAATTTGGGCGATCCTCCTTCACGAGGCCTTGGGTCTTCTGAGCTCCCAACTTCTACAACAAAATGTAGTGAAGGGACTTCTACCACATAGATAAATCCTTTCTGAAATCCACAGATCATGCACGGATAATCATCCATGCAATTGACACAACGAGAATTTTAACAACTCGCGTCACCATCGATGGCCCGACACTCCCGGGCTTTGCTTATCGTATGATCTGAGCATGCACCATCGAGGTACCTTGAAACCCCTTCTCAACCCTTCTCAACAACACTTGTGCAGCAAGTCGATTCCACTTGGTAGAAAGTTGTTCAGAAAGACATCTGAGAAAAATTGACAAGTGTCACATAAGCATACATCGTGTGTCATGAATGTCTCTACGCAAGTCAGCAAAAAAAAAAAAAGGATGAGTACTGTCCAAAACCATTCAGTGCTGGAAATCTCAAGCTTTCCAATGATGACTGGTCAAAATAATTCCCGAGCCTTGGATATTGGCCACAATATTTGGCTATGAAGCCAATAATTTCATTTCAACCCCATACCAATAAATTTTTCCTCTACAAAGTGTACATTCTACCGAGGAGGAAAAGGCAACCCATGAAGAATTGTCTCCGAACATTCTCGCAAAGCAAGCTATTAGAGAGATTCCTCACATGGAGTATCACTCTATTCTAGCGCTACCAAAGACTGGCGGTCTAAGTCCAATCATAAATTTGGAAAACTTAAACAAATTTGTAAGATACGAACACTTCAGAGTGGAACAGTTTCGCTTGATTACGGCCTTAATTTTGCCCCTCCAAAGGGTGCATATTTATCCGTATCCGTTCACCTTGTTCATCAAGCATAGTCTTTCGAATGGAAATACTAAGTAGTATTTTCACTGCATTCCTTCAGTGCCTTCCATCTGGCCTTAATTCGACCCCATGGAATTTCCTTAAAGTTACTCCTGTCTTTGCCTCGGTGAGTAGTGGCATTAGAACAGTCACCTATTTCGATGATATCCATATTCTTTCTCACACCAGAGAAGAGTGTCTTGACAAAGCCAATGATCAACTTGTCACCCTTAAAGAGTTTCAGTAAGGATTTCGACAAATCCAGTTTCAACCCAAAGCACTTCGAGACCTTCCTTGGTTCTCATATTAATTCCCAGCAAATGATTTTCAGTTTTTTCCTCAGAACAAGATTGACAAGGTTACTGCCCTTGGAAATCCAATCTTGTATGGCAACGAAACCAAATTTCGGGATTTTAATGCCTTCCACAAAGAAATTTACATTTTCGTCACTTGGTACTAGAAAAAATAAATCAACTAATGCTCTGCGTAAAGCAGAAGATGACGTCGACACGAAGTTTGGTGTCGTTAGCTAGTCATGCGATACAAAACATTCTTTGGTGGTGGCTGTCTCGCAAGACAAAGAATTATTTTCCACCTTCATTAGCATGATAATTTCAAGCGATGCTTGCATCTCAGTATGGAGAGTAGTTAATTCTGAACAATGACAATTCCTTTGCTCAGAGAGTCTGGAGTGCCAAACAGAATTCCCCGCATAGCAATGTGTGTGAACCTCTTGCAATTCAGAACGGTCTTGAAGCCCTGTGTGGCTCGTGAACAAAAAAATGTGCTTATTCATAATTCGGTCAGACATTTCTACAGCTAGTAGCATACCTGACCCGAACGAATTCACGACCAACATTGGAATTGGTGTCTAGCAATTGGATATCAGCTTCACATTCAACAGATGTAGATAATTCTGAAGTTTTCTGCTTGTCTCGCAGAGACATGAACAACTAATTACTATTTTACATGTTCTTCACCACACAATCCACAAACTCTACATATGGATTAGCAACACTCCTCATGTCAAATGGAAGCCAAGTCTTATTGCCCTGAATTTTGATGCCTTTTTCCTTACCCTAGAACGTTTTCAGTCCTCCACAAGCTTCAACTGAACAAGGTGACCTGAGCAATCCTCACTGTCCCAATGGTGGCGGCAGCCATGGGTCTCATTATCGCTCAAAATGCGAATAGCCCCACCTCTATTACTCCAAGAGAAAATTCTTGCCCCACACCCTCACCCACCGACGAGCCTCCAGCTCACACTAGCCGCCTGCATGGGTGCTCTCTGCTAGCGATGACAAGTGGCAGACACATCGCAGCACATTGCAAAGCTCCTTTCATCATCATGGCGAGACAATACCAATAAACAAAACAAATGAGGGTGCTTGAAGACAGTAGCAATGACTAATGTCTGTATTCTGAACAATCTTGTGATCCTTTTTAACCCGTCTACAGAACACGTTGTCAACATCTAAGCCTATAGCATATAGCTTTTCAACAAAGCCCACCCCACGTTTTTTTTTTTTACTCATAGACCTGCTCGGTCTTCCATACTACCTGAAACCGAGAGCTATGACATAGGCAAACAGCCCCTATAGTCAGACTTATGAAGGGCGTATCTAACTCCGACCCTCGCAAGCCTAAATACAACAACACTTTGGATGTTTCAATTGTTTTGAATCACTTTTTATCGTTTCAAGATACCTATGAACTATAGATTCCTTCAGTGCCTTGAGCCAAAAACAATTTTCTAGCTCGTTTCGGCAAAACGTACACAAATGCTGAGACATCTATTCTTATGACATTACCGGAAGATGATGCCACGTTTGCACATTAGAGATATGGAAGGTATACCTCTAACCAGGTAATTAAAGTGCCTTCTTTTACCTCCAACCCTAAACTCTGTGTTCCGATCAACTCTTCATGAGTATATTAAATGCACAGAACATCTCCAACGAGCAAGTTTAGAAAGCAAACTCATAATTTCTCCGAAACATCCCAACAAATCGGTGACGACAAGCATCTTGGAGCGGAGGCTGAAAGCCAGCCCCTCGCAGCTGCTTGTATAAACACTTAAAATATAACTAATATGCTGTCAATAGCTGTACGTATACATCCCTGTACACTGTACTGACTGCTGCATATAATTAGGTATGAATGTATTGTTGCTATGGGAACATGTACCGAGTTTGTTCTGTCTTCGAGATCAGTATCAAAGGGTACCACAGGACGTACCTCGTGTTCATATACATAAGGATTTGGGAGCACAGTCATCCCGCGTTCATCCCAGACTCTGGTCTGGTAAGACATCCACGGATGCTAATATGAAAGTTGTATTACATTCTCAGCTCATAGCTACAGAAGCGCCGCAACTTCTAAATTTTCGCGCATGAAGTATAAAGGTCATAATGAAATCTTGTCCACAACTGACTGGAAGAACGCTGGTACATTTTGAACCTTCTACCTTCTAACAATTGATTCCACATTAGTTCAACAATTCTCAGTCCTGCTGAGTTAGAAAGATACATGTAAATTGTGATAGTATGTGTATACCTGTATATTAGTATCTCAGTTAAAAACAATGTCATAATACGAGTCAGATAAGACACAAGACCATAAATCACGTTACGTTGTGCATTGGAAAATGGCGACACATTATTCGGCCACTCGTTTAGGAGATTCGGTCCACCAAACTGATGAATTTAAACTCTAATATCAACCCAAAATGCAATGGACTTGCCTCTAATTATTGCTGCAATATTACTATGCCGAGTATGAACTGGTTAATGTCTAATTCCTCCTTCAAATGTACATGAATATTAAGGAACATGATTAGGATTATGTCTTGATTGGAAAATCGGTACAAGAGGTCCATTGTATTTGATTAATTTGTCTGTGCGCCATCATGCTTAATCCTGCTCCAGTTAAAGCACGCAAGGTATCAAAATGATATCTTACTCAAAACCTATGCCTTGCACCTTATACTAGTAGGTTCTCAAGCAAACTTTGCTCGAGTTCTTCTCTTGTTTGCGACAATGTGTGTCACCATCGATAGACATTCTCTATGCGTGAGGAGTCATGACCAAAGTTTCAACCTTGTTGTAAAAACTGTCCATCATCCTTCTTGTCCTCTTGCCCTCACTCATGCAACTAGACTGACTTCTGTACGGAACTTCGAACATGCTAACCTCTGAAGACTTATACGAGTATTACGTAATAGAATTCCTAAATTATACAAGTAATAAGAAGTATAATTAGAATTCTATTAGTAATAATGAAGTATAAGTCGAAGAGGTTCCCGCCCAGCATCTCATTTGATCGATACTCTTCAGTTCTGAACCCTCCCTTTACAACACTGTACAGAAGTCAAAACTGGTGGGCCCCTATACTGTATGCTGATGTTCTGCTTAATTGCTTGACTTAAGATGTCCATACGTATAAGAATGCTCCGTGCCTTTGGAACAGCAATGATTTTGCTTTATTTATTGCTTGTCTGTATGATGAGAAGGACCAGTGAGCTAATTGTCTGCATTGCACCCAATACTGCATGGTGTTGCTGGTCTGTCTATTTAAAGCCGTATTGTCTTTGAAAAGATGCTTACTGCTCACTGACACGGGTATTTATAGCCAACTGGGACTGCCTGGAATTTTTACCTACTTTGAATTTCATTATGTGACTTCACTGCCTTAAACACCTGGGAAATGCTAACCTCTTCGACTTATACTTCATTATTACTAATAGAATTCTAATTATACTTCTTATTACTTGTATAATTTAGGAATTATCATGTAAATGACAATTACATTATGTTTGAGATGGTCCGAAAATACACTTTAAAAATTCTTCTCACAGCCAAGTTTAGGTTTGAAATCTTGTCTTGGAATATCCTTTCACAGAATATAAGTTATTTTCATTTAAACTACAATTACATTGCAACTAATAACAGTTCATTACCTAATTGTACTTTAGAGCCCAAGAGCAGGTTTGACACACACAAAAAAATTATGTCTCATCTTAGACTATTACGAAAAATAAAACGTCACAAACAAATGCTATTTAAGCAAAGCTTGACACAAAAGAAATTCTTCTATGGCCTAGCTATTAAAGTCAATTTTCTGTGTAGGTTTGATGACCCCTTGAAAATGGCAATACCCGAGAAAATAGAGTAAACATTAAATAATTTCTCAGTGTTTCACATTCAGGTGGTTCTATTTATAAGAAGTCATTCCGATACCATATGGGCAATTCCACGGTATGTAGGACACAGATGCCGAAAATTCAAAATGATATTTGTTTCAAACACCATACATTTTCAGACAATACTTGAGTTGAAGTTTTAAGAATCATTATGTTTTTCAATAAAAGCGGCCATATTGATTTTCAAAATGGCTGCCAAAATGTGCCTATAACTCAATGGTAAGAAAGAGTGTATTGTCACATAATTTACCCTCTGTATATCCACTTTACTAGTACTCTAAACAACAATCTTTTATATGTATGCAGTTACCAGACAAGTCTTTTACCACATGATAGAAAGAAAAAGCTGGTTGCTGTAAAGAATTTTATAAAAACTTATTATTTGTTTGACAATGATGGATGTAACGTCAGTTACCAAAAACAAGGAATTTTTAACTTTATTCATCAAAGAAAGTGAGCTGTATGATGTAACTTATGATTTCTAATGTATGCCCATATGCCTTCCTTTCAATACCAGAAAATAAGGACACTTGGCATACTGGAGAGTCAAATGAACACATCAAAACGTGTAACGTCAGTTACCGAAGCGTCATATACCAGTATGTAACGTCAGTTACCATGTCAGTAATTATAACTTAGGCAAATGTTTTTACTTTAGGCCATTTCAATACATCTGGGAACTTTGATAGGGAATGATGTCATCCCCATGGTACACTGTATGTCCATGGATACAGTTTTTTTGTTCATTTTATCTTATTTATTTATTTATCTTTTTTTTTGTTTGGTGGGGGGGGGGGGGTTGAGCTTTTGATTTTCTGTTCAACACAAGTTTAAGGTTAAATCATCTGGAAGTTTAGGTTTACCACATGCAATATATAATGCACTCAAATTACTATACAGTACATTCACAGTCCTACGGGATGATAAAGCTACCAAATTTGTAGGCCTAATCAATGATGTGGTTGCATGGTAACCACCTTTTTCTATTAAAAAGCTTGTGTACAGCTGTATACCAACAGTTTTATAATCTTTACTAATGACTACTTTTGCTAGCATTTTCCTTTTTTTCTGGAAGCTTAGTGAAGTTTCTACCTAAAGGCAAATGCAGGAACAGATATATTTCTTTGCTTGCACTTAAATGTGTGGTTTAGTTAATATGGCACATCTTGAAATGGTACATAAGCAGGCCTGACATAAGGCATGTACCGTCATTACTGTTTGAAACTAACACTGATGTTGCTCAACCAGTCAACATTTAACACTGATGTTGCTCAAAGTGAGAGGTGATTCTAGGGTAAAATAAAAAACTGTTCATATTTGTTGATTACTTTATTTCATTCATGCAGGGACATTTTTGTAATACATGATAATTATGAACAGGAAGATTCGTTTATATTGATCTTAGAATTCTTTCGTTGCAAAGTTCTATTTCTTGGTATCTGGGATGTATTTGCAAGCCTTGGTATACCAGTGAAAAGGAAAAGAAAAACAATTACATTCCTTCAAGCAAGGAATAAACAAATAATGCCCTTTTGACCAAAATAGCATGATTCTTCTTCACAGAAAAAATATTAAAAGTGTAACACTATTCATTTAAATCATTATTGATAATGGAGATCATTTTTTTATTTGTGGCCCTAACAATGCCTTGAGGGAGAAGGAGTAAAATAAAGAAAAGAAGAAAGAATATATCACAGTAGATTTCATACATATATAGGCCCTATGAATATTTTTATTTGTATGTGTTTTTTCCCCATGACCTGAAAGATATTTTTTTTCACACACAAAAATATCTGTGTTTTGTGTAGTACTGCAGGGCATTGTGGGTGGGGTACTCTAGATAGAAACTTTCCTGTTCATTAAAAAACAACAACAACAACAACAACAAAAAAACCCTAATAGTTATGTCAATATTCATACTTGGAACTGCTGAATCTAAATGGCTCTGTGTAATCATAACTGTTGAATAAGCATTCAATCTTAAGACAAATGTCAAGAAATATCCTCTGGTGCATTTACATTATTTTTGCTCAACTGTGCTATGGCATGAGGGGGGGGGGGGGGGAGCTTGCCCCCTAAGGACCCCATCCCATTTGTGTCTTTAGATTTTGTTTTAATTTGTTAAGTAAATGCCTGGGATTGTTACTGGTATACTGCAGCAGTATAACCTGTTAAATAAATTAGCTCTTTGTAAACCCCATAGCAAAAGTATGTGTAACGTCAGTTACTGACATGTTTCCCTTTAAGTTTTCATTAAACACAAAGAAAATAGACTAATGTTTCATTTCATTTGGGTATTTGTAATTGATGAACCAAGGTATGATTCCATATCAAACAAATCACTCTGAAAGGTCAGAATTATAAAATATCACAAAACTATTCCTAATCATGATTTTCCATGTGTAAACCCTATGGCAAATGTAAGCGTAACGTCAGTTACGTAACGTCAGTTACCGTCATGCCTTCACTGAAATTGGCATGGTGCTAAAAGGAAATATCTAAAGTGCACATTATTTTGCACAACTGTTCCTAAGAACCTAGGTATATTGCAATACAAAACACATAGAGTTTAGAAGTCAGGGACATGAGATATTTCCATTCAAATCTACACCATAATTTCCCATGTCTTTTTTCCGTAACGTCAGTTACCGACACATTTTCACTTGCTATGTGATAAGGAATGCAGTTTGAGAGAAAAACTTTCTACCTATTTCTTCATTCTCATGAACTCATTCATCAGTGCTAATTACAAGCCCCAGGTGCTTTCATTCACAAAACTACAACATAGACAATTTCATGAAAATCCTTACGCGTAACGTCAGTTACCGTGGAATTGCCCATATGCCATTTCAAAATTGAACTGGTAAGTTTTCTCTGTGCATTTTTTTTTTCATTCTACAAATGAAAACTTGAACTTCATATGAGATCACTCAACTGCATGCTATTTGGTTTCCATGACTACAGATATCCCCTAACATCTCACCTTATAGTCCCAGGTATCTCTGTACCATATGGAACAGCGCCACCAAGTGACAGAACAAAGCGCCCATTGGAGCTCTGCACCTTCTCTTTGAGGAATATGGACACCTATGTCAAAAATTTGAAAAAAAAAAAGAAAACAAAAAAAGAGAATGATGCTGTGCACAGATCTACATGTACAAAGGCAGAACATTGATATTGATAATGTTTAATGCTTCATGTCTTACTAAAATCATACTAATATTTGAAATGGATTGTTTCTGAGATGCGATCTTTGCTGTTCAGAGCACTTACAGTAAGATTACAGAATAGAACAAATAAAGAGAGATGACTCAGAGTAAGATTATCTATTTTTTTTTACATTTCTTTTTTATAAGATTGGTTGCGATATCCAGTAAATAAGGGATACATTTGAAAGTAAGGTATTAACAGTAACAATCAATTGACTACAATTTGCTCAGACAGCATTCCTAATGAGGAGTAGAAAGTGACAATGGTGGATAGTTTATGCAGAAACAGTGATTGCAATGATAACCTGCAACAATAATTGCAACATAGTTTGATATTGACACTGGTAATAAGGAGGGGTGGGGGAAAACAAGTTTTTCTCTTATCTAAGCAGGGCTCCAGCTCAAGCAGTGGCTGGCATTGACCTGTGCAAATCACATCACATGTATCCCATTACTGTATGTGGGCATTACACTAATTACTAAACTATGCACAGTTATCGAACCACGTGACACCCCTAGCACTAAGACTTCGTGAAACAACATGGCAATCAAAATGATACAACAGTCTTGAAAGTTTTGGCAAAATGCATTACTAGAACAAATCTTTATTCATTCATCCTGCAAAACAATCTTCTTAGACAATGATTAGAATCATGTAATAATAAAAATAATAACAATAATAATACTTAAAACTTAGCTGGTTAGAATCACAGTTTGAGAGCTTCTTAACATTATATCATTTTTAACCTACATGTATCTGCATATGTACATGTACATCACATCAAGGCTGCATTGAGCTTCATATTTAAGTCATGATGTAAACACAGCAGTTGTAGGAATGCTAATTTGTACAAGTGTGGACATGTTCACTGCATTCAGTCGATGATAATTAGCTTTGTGCAAATATGCGGGCATCCTCGTGGTATAGATCCCCTGCTAATTGTTCCACTGTGTCCCATGCGGACACCTTGAACAATGCCTGATTTGTCAGATATTGATTGGGTCTCCACTGCCCTCTTGAGGTGAGTGTCTGGATGCGCATTACTTGCCTGACCCATTTTACTTGATTGGCAGGAGGGGGACGGTACAATGCTCAATACAACCACTTTGTCTCTGCAGGGGCCTGGGCGTATCAATGACGAAGCCACAACTATATGTCATCTGCTAATGGCCTTGACAGCGCCTCCTTGAGAGACTGCGTTGCCATGGTAATGTGGCAACTCGGGCTGTATTCAGGTGTTTCTAAAGGGCATCTCTGCTGATGGAGAGATGCCTACTGGGGAAAGGAAGCTTCTCCTTAGCTACGGATGCATGATGCCATTTTCTGCAGCTCATCTCTCACTCAGTGATGCATGATACTAAGTATACATGCATTGCACATACAAGCCACAAGCCTTTGAATGTTTCTAAAAACAGTTACCATATATGAGGCTATACAAATGCTGTGGATCATCATCAGTAAATACAGTGTGTGGGGAGGTTGCTTGATTTGTTTAAAATATGCTATAGAAGTGCATTGGCACACATCTCAGTGTACACTTTTATTAAAGGCTCACATCATTCACTCAGTTATTTCCATAACAAGTTGAGCTGGAAATGCAATATGAGTTTGAATAAAAAAGAAAAAATCAGCATACTGTGCTACTACATACTGTACAATATACACTGTATCTGTATACAGCATGGGGAAAATGCCTTTTTTAGCTGATCTTACCAATACCTACACACTATACAGCAGGTACAATTGTACATGTTCACCTTTTTATTTGATCATTCAAACATTGTATCATTTAACAGCCCCAGCCCCAACCCCCTCCTCCATTGAATTTCATGAGGGTTAAATTCCAGGTAATTGAACCATTGTTGAGATTTGATTCACCATTGAGCACATGACAAAGTGTATCATTATTTGATGTACAATGTATGAATGATAAACTGCAAATAATGATACACCTTGTCACGTGCTCAATCATGAATCAAATCTCAACAATGGTTCAATTACCTGGAATTTAACCCTCATGAAATTCAATGGAGGAGGGGGTTGGGGCTGTTAAATGATCAAAGTTTACAGGTATATGCCACTATAAAGACAATGGCTAATTATTAAAATTGTCTTACCCTGATATGCATGTCTTGAAAGAAACCTAGAAGTGTCTGTCGAATCAGCTGGAACTCCCCCACAGGGACAAACGCATATGTCTGTGGAACGGACAAAATGAAATGGCCATAACATTGGTTCAAACATAATTGATTTTATGATTTAAAGACACCACCGTGTGAATATGTACAATGTACCTACATGTATGTAAAAGAGAAGGTATCCTGTGTTCAGTTCATGTGTTTGCATTTTGTGCTACTTTTCATACTGCCCTGGAGAATATATTGTGACAGACTCTGAGTCATGAAGTATAGCACAAATCTTAATGTACAGTGTAGGTACACTTGTACATACATGTAGCTGTGATTGGCAGAAGGCTGCATTACATACATTTGAGGCAACTGCCTCTTATTGTACTTTTTATGTGAGAAGGGCACAGTGCAACGCTGTGCAAGGCATACCATATTTTGTAGTACAATTGCAGACCGACAAATGATAAGAGATCACAAGAGATGAAATGGAATGTAATGTATAGTTAAAGGGATCGTATAGTTTTGGTTGAGACCTAATTTCAGGTTTCTAACTTTTTTTGGTGAGATAATGAGAAACCTCTTATGAAATATGAAAGAGCATGTAATTCCATGAAGAATTCAACATTTCTTTGATGAAAATTAGTTTTGAAATGGCTGAGATATCCAAAACAGAGCGATTCTAATAAAAGTGTGGGACGCACACTTTTTCACAATCGCTTCATTTTACTTTGTTTTTGGATGTTTCAGACATTCCAAACCCGTTTTCTCGTCAAATAAACTTCAAATTCCTCTTAAAATGGTATGCTCTGTACTATTTCATAAATGTTTTCTTGGTATCTTGCAAAAAGTTTAGAGCCCAATTCTCATCTCCACCAATACTGTACCATCCCTTTAATCTTAAAGTATTCTTTTGTTAAACGTGGATTTTCTGTAGCACTGCTTTCGTGATTCATTTATTAAAGACAAAAAAGGAGAGTATAATTTGATCACATACAAACTGTGAAATTATATGAGTGAAATACAACATGTACAACTGTAGAACAATAAAGAACAACACACTAGCATATTGTATTATCCTACTATCATACTGCTGATCTTTTTTTTTTTTCTGGATAATATCCTCTTAAAAAAAAAAAGAAAGAGACACATACAAACTGTAGATCATCCTATCAGTTTTTCTAAGTATCTGCTGTTCAAAACTTTGATGAAAAAATATTACAAGACGAATTAAAATATACTTTCCTACAGAAAATCTGACAAGGCTAAAAAATGAAGTAATTCATAAAATACAGAGCAAAAACTTCAATCAATTTGTAAAACATGACATTTCAATTTTCTGTCTTCAATCTTCAAGAAAACAATATATTTATACTTTTCATGGAAAAATGTGATAGTATGTACAAATTGTTCCTTTACATTAATTAGGAGATGTGACACAATAGACATATTTTCCTTTGGTGCGACTGAAAGGAAAAGCATCACCATTCCAAACTTCAATTTGAACAGTTTGACTTTCACCGCAAACCCTCAATGATATGGATGTCAAGGTACCTTGAGTAGCAGCCTGCACACCCCCTCCACCTGTCCCTTGATGGCAGGATTGTGGGCCACAAAGACCCTGATAGCATCCATGTGATTGAGGGTGACCAGGAGGATATCCTTGGGTCTGAGGCACAGTGAAATCTGGTACTTGACCGCCATCGTCATCAGATCGTAGAGCTGGACGGGGGAAGAAATTGTAAAAATGCAAACTTTTATAAAGTACAGTGAATTGTCTCAAAAAAAGTAAAAGAAATCACGGGGCCAGCCACATGTTTGCCAATACTGTGAGAATCGTACACACTTTGTATAATATGGTGAATAAATATATGGTGAATAAGGTTAATAAAATATGTTTGCATGAATATATGCATAAAATAATGCCTTGTGTGATAGGTTTGTTTTCATTTTGTGCGTATTGTGTTATAAAAAAAATGTTGGATATTTGAATTAATCATTTATCTGTTTAACTGTCAGATTCAAATTATACTGTGATCAATTAGTTCGTTCAATTGATTTGGTATTTAATTCATGTACGAAAAAGAAATAAAATAAAATCAATCAATCAATCAAAAGTGTTTCATTCCATTCAGTATCACACTCAAGTCCAGTCTGTACAAAGCTTGATGTGTTCACTGACTGCTCTAGGGTAGGGTTGAAAAAAAAATAAAGTAGTTGTGATTGCACACTCTGGTATTAACATTCATCTCTGACACACTGCACAAGATTTCACATTACTTCACACAAGTCACTCTTTAATAGAGAGACTCACAAGTGGCTTAATGCATATCATGGACTTACAACTTACTTTTGTACATTAAAGCTAGTACAGTATCGCACCAACGGAGACGTCTCCGCGACGTCTCCAACTTATCAGTCGCTGCAGTCACGGAGACGTCTCCAACATACTGTAAAAATGTCTTGCGGTCTCACCAAGGAGACGTCTCTGAGACGAGTTATGGCAGGTGTCAAAAATTTTCGAATAGAGAGAACCGTTGCAGGATCACCTGACTTGATCTACATAGGCAGGATGTCAAAGTAGGTCAAACAGCGTCAAATAAGAGTCGCAGAGACGTCGCATAGATGTCTCCGCAACCTCTCACCAGTTTTTTTTGGTCTCCAGCAGGTCTCGGCGACGTCTCTGAGACATCGCGGAGACGTCGCGGAGACGTCTCAGCAGTCACGGATATGATTAGTCTCCGCGACGTCTCCGCGACTGATGGAGACATCTCGGAGACTTCACGAAAAATCGAACATGTTTAAATTTCTTGCGACTAACTGGCAACTAATCGGAGACTCTGTAATTTTCAGGAGACGTCTCGGAAACGTCGCGGAGATGTCTAACTAGCAAAATCTAGAGTCACGAACTAGTCGCAAACTAGTTTCAAGCCCGGTGAGATACCCCCTTTATCCCATAGATTCACTCTATGTGGGCTTCAATGTCTGAAACCTTGCATAGCACAATTCATCATAATACTTTATGACTAAGGATTAAAAAAAATGCTGTGCACACACACACACACACATACACGCAGACAAATACAGTGGAAAAAAGACGAAAAAGTTCATCTACAGCGCATGAGGAGTGGTGTTTCCACCTACTCATCTCTAATTAAGGTAATGAGCAAACTGCAGAGCAGAAGTGATATGCGTCCATTGCAACTGTGGAATGTATCCATTCGTTGTTGTTGTTTTTTCGTCTTTTTCACAAGGGCAATGAAAGCATTGGCCTTGAGCTAGACACGCATGGTTAATACAAGTACCAAGTAGATGCAGGTTTCATCAATTGCACTAATCATACAGTATTCACTTCAATCTCATTAACCTGGAAAGTCAAGGTTTAATTCAGCACGCAGAACTGTATAAAAAAAAAAAGCAACAGTATTGCTCTCATTCGCTTTGTTTTACAACTGTAGATGTTTTAAATGCTGATCAAGGCTACAAGTTTGCTACATTTGTACATACAGTGTACAGTAGTGCATACTCTGACAGGGACAGGTCTTTATTACGAAAGAGTTGCAAATACTCTCTGTGCAGTGTATAGTATCTACAGCTGTACAGTATGCTCTGCTGTCACGAAATGAATATTGTTCTTGTTCTTTGTGTGCCCACAGTATTTTACTTGATTTTTTTTGCTTCAAAAGAGAGTAATATGTAAATAATTAAAAGAAACAATCTGTATACAATGTAGTGTTTAAAAATTAGTACTGTGATTTAGACATTGCATACGATGTTATTGAGTGGTAATCATTTGAAATCATGATTTGTAACTTCACCAGTGGAATTCCTAGACAGTATTCATAGCAATTCATTTTAATTCGGAATGCAGTATTTCACACTTGGGTAGATCTGTTTCTTTAGAAAAAAAAATATGACACTGCTACAGTGTAGCAACAAGGTGTATGTCTGTATTCAGCAAACATAAAATACATCACATTGAACATGTACAATTGTATCAACTTCAGGGGAAAAAAGGAATAATTTTGTTTTCCATTACCGGAGTGAAGGAAATTGCTTCTCCTTTGAAATAAAGATTTTCATAAAAGTGCAATCTGTCAAATCACTCCTCCATATCTGGACTGCATCATCATTCCATAAAGTCCATATACAATGTATGGGTAATGTTGGTGCAGAATTGAATAACATTAAAGAATTTATTAAAGTGGCAACTTTAAATCCCACTGCATAATCCTGTATTGGATAAGATTCTAATTGTTTTGATGAAAATGAGATTAGATCTGTACAAAATCAGAAAGAGATTTCAATCAATCTTCTTCAGTCTTCTTCAATAATTAAAGAACCAGTTGTACAATTGTTATACCATTGAAGTGTGAAGAGGCTTTTGGAAATGTAGTACAGTCCCCATAAAATATGAACGACAAGTGGTCACATGAAGAGACCTGTTTTATCTGGTAGACTGTATTTATGAAACACTAACAGAGAATATGAGTTTACATTATTGTAAAAGTGAGAATTTTCGTAGTCTGAGTAATTTTTTGCACTCAGCCTGCTATGATGAATTCCACTTGTTCTTAATTCTGTGGAATCAAAATTGAAACTAGTTTTGCATATATGGCAAGCAACAAAATTTGCCTGCTTTTACTTTTGCGCTACTTTCCCGTTGCATAAAATGCTTGAAAATTTCCACTATTTAGTATTACAGCACAATGAAATGATACAATTCCAGTTTCCATGCAAATTGCCCATCTCTGTGTAAATTACTTTTTGATTGTTTGCTTTTTTTTTCTGAGGTTCCATCACTATCAACCACTCATTCTTAAAAGATGGCAGACTTCTCCATTTTTTTTTCACCCCATCTACAACTGGAATTATAAATTGTATTGCTGATTTCTTTGATTTCATTGTACATGTACATATATTGTACATGTGTATCTGTTTAAATACTTCAAAAATTATATTGTGATTTAAATATTAAATTGTGAATTTCTTTGTATACTATACATTTTTGTTCAAAATACACTGTACATGTACTTGTATTGTAAATAATTTTCAGGAATAATAAAAAAATCAGAAATAAAATCGAACTAAATTGAACTGAAAACACATTGTAGATCACCAAACTACAGCACTGTGCTCTCTAGAAATTGACGAGTGAAAAGGGGCTAGTGCAAGGTTTCTTGTTTATGAATCAATTCCATGGCAACACCTACACTGTTATTGGCACAACTAATTTATAATACTTACTGAATGATGGATGTTGGTGAAGTCATGCTCGACTTTGACAACAACTGCTTTTAATTGATGGTACGCTTTCATACATTACTTTGAATGCTTCCAAAAGGTCATATACACTTGTACGTGTACAATTTGCAAATTGTACTGAGAATGTATCTTCCGTGTGTGAATTATTGCACATTTGTAATACATATTATTGATAACTACACACAGTGCTTACGTACAAAAGTGTGTAGTTGAGATGAGGATTCAGATTTTAACTTTTGGTGAGATACACAGTGTACATTGTGTATGTACTGTAATCAGAAACTTTCAAATGATTTTTTTTTTTAGAACATACAATTCTATCAAAAAAAGAATTAGAAGTTTACATGATAAGAATTGGTTAAAACAATAAAATAAAAAGGTCCTAATAAAAGCTGGGACCTACATGTACCTGTTATTACAAGCACTTGGTTTTACTTTGTTTTGAGGTACAACTGTATTATATCGAAGCCATTTCAAAACCAATTTTCATCAAATAAACTTTCAATTCCTCCTAGAATTGTATGTTCTTTAATATTTCATATTTAGAGATTTCTAATTACATGTAGCTTGCAAAAAGTTAAAACATGAATCCCAATTATCTCAATCAAAACAATACCATCCCTTTAAGCAAAAAAAAAAATATAAAAAAAATGGGGTAACTGCACATGGTTGTAAAAGACATATTCACTGACAAAAATGAAGAGGCATTTCCAAGATGCTACAAATTTACTTGCCCAACTGCCTGGATTAATCAAAACTCACTGCTGTGATTTAAATCTGTTACAACTGTAAATGCAAAAATAGATAATTAAAGAGTAACTAAAAAGGTCAGCCTACAATTACATTTATACAGTGTACATGTATATTCCCTGCTCTCATAGTTTCCTTTCACATACAAAGCGTACATCCATAACATGCACCTTCTTTTACACTTTATAAGACTTCAAAGACTGGAATTTTGTTGGAGGATATCTTTTTTAGTGAGAAATTATGAATCAGAGTTGAACATCAGGCTTTATTTTTTTTTATATATAATTTCATTGTATAATCAGAAGTACAAAATGTGACCTGGGTATTTAGCATAATTTGAAAAGAGAACTTTTCCATGAATGTGAATGATTTAAAAACAGATTACCGTACTTTTGAATGCACTTGAATACAATGTAGCAATGACGGAAATATGAATTTGCACGGTATGTACAGTATACAAATTTGTAACCTTGAAACAAAAATATGTTCAGCAATAAGTTTGTTTTGGTCTTTTATTTGATGGGAATCAGTTAAGATATATATAAACATGTACACTAGACAATTGTAAGAAGGGGAGCAAAGATATTCAACTCAGATAATAGTTTACACGGACTGGATCGAGGATAGGAAAGCACTTACAACTGTACATTGTATTTCAAGGAATTCTTTTACAATTTTCATGAGTCTGGTGCTAAAATATTAGCAAATTTAACAACACACAAACAATAAACGTTAGGGAGCTTTATATTTTTGCAGCTCGTACATATATTCAGAGGAGAAAAAAAAACCCTGTCATGTGCATGCGAAAACTTTACTTTCAAAATTATTCTAGCGCCATCTGAGTTTTCAAGGTTGATTTGGGCAATTTTTGCATCCACTCAAATCACGATGCAGAGAGCTACTTAGATGCAATAATCATAATATGGGGTGCCATTTTACTTTGTATACAAATGTAGGCTGCGTCCTCTCGTATAATATGGTAAATCTAAAGCTTTGAGTACTTTACATTATGACTCAGGGAGTGAAGAGAACAGCCAATACAATCATCGTCTTAAAATCTGCATCGCAAGTATCAAAGCTCCCTATTAAAGGACAAGTTCACCTTCATAAACATAAGGATTGAGAGAACGTGTAGCAATATTAGTACAACACATCATTGAAAGTTTGAGGAAAATCGGACAATCCATTCAAAAGTTATGAATTTTTGAAGTTTTTGTGCAGTAACCGCTGGATGAGAAGACTACTGCAGTGTGTGAATAACTTAGATGTCACATGCGTACAACCATATAAGGAAAATTTAAAGAGAATTTCACAAAATTTCATCTTTTGTAAAAAGTACACATTCCCCCGACTCGTTGCCGACAAATGTTATGGGTAATATTATTCCCCCTGCCTTTAGAAAGAGGCAAGTCAAGTGCTCTTTTATTATGCGAAAAAATTGAAAATACATGATTGTATGTTGAATTTTCTTTACATTTTCTTTATACTGTTGTTCACATACTGTATGACTCACAAGCTGTAGTAGTCTCCTCATCCAGCGGTTCCAACACAAAAATTTTAAAAATTCATAACTTTTGCATCGATTGTCCAATTTTCCTCAAACTTTCACTGATGTGTTGTACTAAATATTGTTGCATTCTCTCAATCTTTATGTTTATGAAGGTGAACTTGTCCTTTAACTCTTACGCTGGCATAACAATGTGAATGTAATGTGCACAGGTCCACCTGTAATCTACAGTACAATGTATGATCGCAAAGTCCCAATTTTCAAAAAAATTTGACTATTAATCAATAAAATGGCATGCCTGTATAAAGTATACTTTAAAAGGAGATTGGAGAGAGAAAGAGATAGAGTGTGTGTTTACTGTGTGTGTGCAGGGAGGGGGAAAGCTCTTTCCACCTCCCTGGTGTTTGTGTGTGGGTCTCTCCTCTTTGAACATGTACACATGCAATGCTTACATACACACAGCTCTTCCACAGTACACTGTCTAGCATGTACAGTTTTGTACATATGTACAAAATGATACAAGTTCAGATGAAAAAAAAATAAAACAGTTACTGGTAATGATATTAGGTGATGCATAATTGACAGCCCTGTGTATCATAGGTGCTGCACTAAATATTTCTGGAGAGGGAACCAGAGTAATGTCATTTTGCAGAGTTGTGACTTGTAACCAGGCAACTTGCTAGAATAGAGATCTATGCAAATTACACATTTAAAGGGATGACACAGTTTATGTTGAGATGGGAATTCAAGTTTTAACTTTTTGTAAAGATGATTAGAAACCACTTACATGTATATGACATATTAAAAGGCACAGCATACAATTCTAAGAGGACTTAAAATATATGATATATCCCAAAGCAAAGCAAAACAAAGAGGTCCTAATTATTAAGGTGGGTCCCACTTTTTACTAAGACCTCTTTGATTTGCATAATCTCAGCCACTTCAAATGTATTTTCACATATATAACAAAATTTGAATTCCTCATAGAATTGTATGCTCTTTGATACTTTTTCATATAAATGGTTTCTAATTATCTCACAAAATGTTAAAACTCGAATCCCCATCTCAACGAAAACTTTGCCATATCTTAAACAACAACAACAACAACAACAACAGCTTATGTACGACTGTACATGTACAAGTTGTATGTGCTGGAGTTTCACTGAAGGTCACTGTATCCATCTCATTAGAGGAGAGTTTGCCTTAAAAAACAAACAAACAAACAAACAAACTAGAAAAGCACTCTGAGAGTGCAGACCTAGACCAAGCAGCTACTTTCCACCGATGATCTTGCTCTTCCCAAAGAGATTTTTCTCCTCTCCACCACTGGGGAAAAGCTCTTTGGGCTCTTCCATACAGATCAGTGATTTCCACCCATAGGTACAGCAATGTATATACACAAGCTGAAAAATCGCCCGATTTCCCAATATGAGAAGCCTTTGTTACGTCATATAAACCCTCAGCTGCGCGGCGCACCTCTCCCTAGCAGAAACTAGAGCACGCACTTTAGTGCGCGTTTGAAAACCTCAAAAATGCACATCTTGAACTGCCAAGTTCACTGACCCTATGTACATTGTACATGTACCTGTCAAAATATCAAAAACCCTTCATAAATTCCCCTAAAATTTTCAGATCACTACCAAAATTTAATCATTTGTTACTTGTGTCATTCTCAACTTTCCTGTAAGTTTTATCCAAATCCGGTAACTACGTGTATGTACTTTTTTAGTTATTTTGCACACGGACAAACAAACAAATCAACAAACCAACGGTAACAAAAACATAACCTCCTCCCTTGGCAGAGGTAAAAATTACAAACCATTCATACTACAATCACGGCCATTTTGGCTCGCAATAGCATGTATACATAACATTTCATGAACATAATACTTATCTACAGTTTAAAGGGATGGTACAGTATTGGTGGAGATGAGAATTGGGCTTTTAACTTTTTGGGAGATACAATGTACCAAGACAACACTTTGGATATAGTACAGAGCATACCATTTTAAGAGGAATTCAAAGTTTATTTGATGAAAATCGGATTTGGAATGACTGAAAAATTCAATAACAATGTAAAACAAAGCGATCATAATAAAGTGTGGGTCCAGCACTTTATTAGAATTGCTCTTTTTTGGACATCTCAGCCACTTCAAAAACATTTTTTTATCAAATAAATGTTGAATTCCTCATAGAATCACATGCTCTTCATATTTCATAAGAGGTTTCACATTATCTCACCAAAAAATGTTAGAAACATGAAATTAGGTCTCAACCAAAACTGTACGATCCCTTTAATTCTACATTCTGTATAATACAAAATTTGTATTATGCACATTGTGTCAAGGGGTGATAAACAGCTGTATGATACTCATAAAACTAATTCATTAAAAATAGCCAACAAGTCATGACTGAATCTAAGCTTACATTCTTGCACACAATATTTGTCTTCCACTTCCTTAAAAAGAAGTTAACGAGGTGCAAGTGAATGTACAATGTACAGCTGTATCGGTACAATATGTACTTTCACCGCTAAGATTTAGAACATAAAGCATAAGGACATGTGTACATTTATGTACAGAGTTGTACCTGGGGGAGTAAATGTTAGCATAAATTTTTTAGACAAATTGAGGAAGGTTTGTGATTTGAAATGTGGTGAAATGGGATTGAAATCTGTGCAGCTTGATTACAAAATGTGTGAAATTGATTTGCCCGAATACTACATGAAGTTCAATACAAGGGACTGTGCTGACATGCTCTCACCAGACATTTGTACCCTGCATTCACCAAAAACAAGAATTTACAGTTTATATATCCAGGGCTTGATATTAGTGGTGGCCCAGGGCCAGTAAATGTTGAAGTGGCACCACCAAATTTTCAAAAAAGGTATGTTTTGGTGGCCTTAGCAGGCACTTCAGAATCAAAATGAATTGTTATGTTTTTGTTTATTTTGGGCCCCTAAATTCCTTTTCGGGCCACTAAAATTTCAAAATTAAAGATTTTAGTGGCCCAAATGGGCCACCACAGTTTTGGGCCACCACAGAAAAAAAAAAGTAACCAGTAATGCACAGCCCTGAAATCTGTTTTGATGGCAAACTTTGTTTTATATGCAAACAAACAGTGAAGTACTGACTGATGTTGTTTCCACAATTGATATATACATGTACCATATAAATTACAGCAAATTCAATTTATTCTAAAAAAACAAAACAAAACAAAAACAAAACAAAGGTCACACAAAATCACAGATGAGGACAGGGGGGCCTTCTTTGCCTTTCTTAGTTAGAGTTTGGCTTACCTTATCCATACTGGCTGTGTTGAGTCTCATGATTGAGGCATGAGCCAAACGATCAAACACGGTCCTCATCGCTTTCTTGGAGTAAATGTCCTGTGGCTTGAAGAGCTCCCCGACAAAACGCTGGTTGAACATTGTCTTCACAATATCATACATGACTGCAAGAGAAAATAAAGAGGAGGACTATCAAGCTCTTGCTGGGAATATACGTGTATCTAAACTTGAGCATGAGAGTATTTATTTTGTGGTTCATAACTTCATTTCCATTCACTCATTTGATTTTACTTGGTTGATAAGCCCTCATGTTTGTTTCTAATCTGGGATCAGAGGTGGGCAAGTCTTACGTCCAATAATAGTATAGTTATGAGAATTATACTGTCAAAGCTAATTCAGTTGATGTCTTCAACAAGTAAACAAATCTGTAATTCTGTGACAGTCATTTGTACGTACAAAGTGTTGGACATACTTTGTATTGTTTGACAACCCAGTAGGCAGTAAAGTTTAGTAGAAAGCCACAAGTTCTAGTACTTCTACTGGAAATCATGTACAACTGTAGAAATGCACACCATGCAATATGCCATTCCCTTGCGTAATTTGT
Organism: Diadema setosum; assembly: GCA_033980235.1. NCBI lineage: Eukaryota > Metazoa > Echinodermata > Echinoidea > Diadematoida > Diadematidae > Diadema > Diadema setosum. The sequence goes on from CM067076.1 coordinate 26,599,768, forward strand.
CAATAGAATTTGTTGTGGCTATCAGAAATGTTAGGATGGACCATATCTGACAGCTTAATGAAATTTCATTAAAAGCCAATTATGAAAGGAAGGTAGGCAACCCTGACCCACAAGTACATGTATGTCAATTGAGGACTGTGTCTGCAAACATAAATGTAGCATGAGGGGTCAACAATAATGTACTATTATGCTACCCTATCACAATCATAATAGATCATTATAGTCTGTGAAACAGCTTTAATCACAATAATTGTGTGCATTCAACAGTAAAGGGGGAGGGGGAAAGGGAGGGATTTAGATAAGTCTGGCTCATATCCATATTTTTTTTTTTTTATTTTCTCCCATATGTCATTTTATGTCTGTCAACATTTGTTGCTGGCTTGATGATTGAAGGATGATAATGTCCGATGTACTAATAATTGATAATGACTACAATGATGGCAGGATCAAAACTATGCTTACACCGTGTAGAACAACATTTCTGGAGTGTCTACACTACATGTAAGTGCAGCATATCAGCTGCAATAAAATGAAGGTTTCTTGATTGCTTACATCACTTGCTTCATTATTATTGTTTTGGTGTTTGTGTAAACATGAATCACATCTAGAATCTACATTTGTATGTACTTCTTGTGTGACACTGACAATTGAAAAGTCTTATTTTCACACATCTCTTTTATCACAGCAATGATTTTTAAAGCGCAAGTGCTGACAGGCACGGCAATCAGGGGTGGATCCAGGAATTTCTTTAAGAGGGCGCATGACTCCTCCCCCATTTTTTCTTTTGTTTTCACAAAGAACAAAGGGAGGAGGGGTGTGCGCCCGGTGCACTCCCCCCTGGATCCGCCACTGGCAATAACATCCAGATAGGCACTCACTTACTGTGTGCCAAGGGAGGTGGAACCCATTCACTTCCATGGTGTGACATTTAAAAGATTATCTTGTCATCATAGTAATAATATGGATAGAAATAATAACAACAACAGTAAAGACTGTATGCATTTAACCCATCCCCTATAGAATCTAGGTCTTTTGTCATGCTTCAAAAGATACCATCCCATTACGGGCAGAAGAAAAATGCGTTTTTAGGGATCAGAAGAGTGGGGAAAAATAGACAAGCTAACAACAATGAAGATGACGATGATGATAATAATCATAAAAATAATTATAAAAACATGTCCCACAAAACAGAGGGAAGGGGGGATAATTGTACAAAACAGTTGTACTGTATGCTATCTCCCCACATTGTGTTGTGAGCTGGAGTGGAGGGATGCATTAGTCTCCGCAGAATAGTTTCTACATGTACATGTAACCGTTAATATCCCCGGCAATAAATACACTAATACAGACTGAGCTTTCCGTCTACTCATACTATGTATCAGTGGCCCGGTGGTGCCTGGTAGTGGTGGAGTGACTACTTTACTACTTGGGGATCATGGGGTTCCACGTAAAAGTGGTATGGAACAGCTACCGAACATCCTCAATTTATTTTAGTACCTGGCTGGCCATGTGTAGCCCTGGGGCCTACCCCTAGCCTGTTGCTGTAAGGATGGTTGAGAAATTACCAGACCACCTTATCATGATCACTCTCTCTTCCTCTCTCTTTCTCTCTTCCAAACTTTGCTCTTTTTTTGGTGAATTCACTTCGGATAAAAGGTTCCGCTGCCATATTGATATACATTGTACATGCACCTCGAAAGTACATCATAACACTACCATTTCAAACACTTATTTTGGCATTATTTTGATATAGATGGGTCCAGAGAGGGTAAAATACTGGTGATGTTTCAATTACTAGTCGCGCCGCCGACGCGGGCGGGGAAGACTGAACAACAGGCACAGGGTGGTGCAGGTCGGTCGCGTTCGCGTACTACCTGCAGTGCAGTTGCACATCCTCTCTCTTACCTTTACGTGCTTTATCAGTGGGAATGTTTTGAGCTCGAAGACGTTGATCCAAAATATAAAGCATTTCTCCTCCGAGATTGATGAAAAGAATTGGTAAGGCGCGTTGAGACATTTTCTAACTCTCCTCTTTGCAGACTGACACCACACGAGAACTACAACAAATAATTTGTTCCTTCCAGCTTCCAAAAGGTTTTCGGACGACGTTCAGACCTTTGGCTTTAATTTGGTCGGTGCTGGGGTTGGTAGCAGCTGTACGTACGCGCGACGACGGAGATCGGAGAATTGGCGTTCATGTATCCCTGGATATCGTCGATCGTCACAACGATTCGATTTTTTGTTGAAGTATATTATCTTTATTTTCTGTAATTCGATTTTAAGAATAAATAATAAATATTATTAAATCAAAAAATAACACATCAAATAAAAAAAGCATCAAATTATATTTTTATTTCTAAATTTAGTTGCAATTTGCTCAACTTAAATAGAGTTATTTGATTGACCACGTTACAAAACTGAACATCGCATAAAAATTTCAATGGTACGGTAGTTGTGAGTAATAAACATGAACTTCTGCGTATTATGTTCATTTTCGAGTCCGAAATCACAATGATGTTACTCGAATTTGAGTGGTTTGTAGTGTCTGTTACTCATCGTGTCTCTAGTTAGAGTCTATTTTTATTGCATTTGAGTGGAATAGAGGATATATCGAACTTTTTTTTTATTTCAATCGTTATTGTTGTTATCATCTTTACTATTATTATTATTATCTTTCTTTAGTTAGGCCTATATGGCATAAACATGAAACAATTTAGTACATTTATTGCAACCCCACGACAGGCACGTCAGTGTTTGTTTGTATTGTTTGTCTTTATTGTTCCATAGACCCATTACATGTTTCAACAAATAAACCATAAACATAACAAAAATTGAATGGGTGTATTGTCGAATACAGCAATTAAGACAATTGAACATGTGAAATATGAGGAATCTAAATAAAAGCATTGCTTGTCAGGGCCGGCGGAACGGGGGGGGGGGGGGGGGGGGGGAGCTCGGCCCCTCCCCTTCCCTCCCCCCCCCCCCCCCACACACTTTTTTTTTTTACCACCCGTTCACAGAAATACGCAGGGTGTCACCACTTTGCCCCCCCCCCCCCCACACACACACACACACACTTTTTTACCCCGGAACTTGCGGAAGTGGCACTAGAAAACAGAATGAAACCTTTGGGCGGTAAGGCGTTTGTTTTTTGCGCGATAGATACTAAGTGAGCTTTTTGTTTTTTTGTATTTTTTTTGCTTGTTAGCTCATGAAACCCGGAAGTGCCTCCCCCCCCCCCCCCACACACACACACACACACTTTTGAAAACGTGTCCCGGCCATGCTTGTATCGGGTGTAGAGATGTATAGGAGATGAATTCTTACATGGAATTTACAATTGAAAGTATTGGCAATTTATGAAGTATGGAAATACAAACATTGAAAAATATAAAAAAGAAAAGAATGTCAGCAGCACAAAACTTCTAGAGAGCTTGGCTTGATCATCCGAGTGAGGCACACGTCAGATACAATATTGAAGTGATACAAAATCCTGGATCTTGACAGTTAGAAAAAAAACCCAAAGCATTTTGTTCCAGAAATGTTGCAAAGTTAAATTGTAGTATATATAGGGATTGTCCATGCAGGATTTTTTTTTATTTTTTAATTTATTTATTTACTTTTTTTTTTTTGGGGGGGGGGTTAGTTAGGTTAAGTATAGGTCTCCATGTCTGAGTTTCTTTTGTTTTGCCATTTTTATATATATATATATATATCAGTCAATCAATCATATTTATAATTTGTTGTATTGCGTTTGGGGGAATGCACCCTACAAGCACTGCTTTTTAGCATCCCTCCCCATGTTTCCAACATTTCCGTATACTTACAATATTTTGTAAACTTCATCCTTACTATGTATTATGATGAAATTTATGTACCTGTATTCAATTTCTGTAAAATATACATATATGTCTCTGTTGGAAATGGAAAATGAATGAATGAATGAATGAATGAATGAATGAATGAATGAATGAATGAATGAATGAATGAATGAATGAATGAATAAAGGTAGATTTTTTTTTTTTCTCGAAAAAAGGTTATCCGTATGGCTCTTTTCTGTATCAAAGGTAGAAAAATTGAGTCTTGTTTTTATACAGCAGTTTCACCATCATGACCATGCCAGGATTCCATAACCTATAAGCAATAAAAGAGTAGAAAACAATGAATGCAGAATGTGCTATAGGAAAATACTTAACACCGTGCATTTTTTTTTTTTTTACAATTGCGCAGAAAATCAACACGAACTTTCCATGTATAACTTACAATCAATATAATTGTGATGAAGAGCCTATACCCCTCTGATAACTGGGTGGGGTGCGGATTAAGGTTTCCTATGTCTTGGTTCTTAATGATACAATACACTATTGTGATTTTATCAAGTTATATCAGTTGCTTAGTGAACAAAAATCCACTCAAATTTTATTACGAATATTTTTTTTTTCTTCTTTTATACGCAATCTGTTTTGAGGTCAGGCAATGCGCACTGATGAACACGATCTGGGAAGTGGGGAATAGTCATTAGTCTATCATAAATATTATGACGTGCACTAATCGTTTGTCATCAGGAAAAGGTCAATAAGAAGAATTCCGGGAGAACTCGGGGAGGATGTAAAAGAATCCAAGAAGCAGGAAGCAAGAAGAAGAAGAATTTGATTTAAGGAGAAGAAGAAAAAGAAGGATTTACTTTAAGGAGGAGGACAAGAAGAAGAAGAATTTGCTTTACGGAGAAGAATTAAGAGGAAAAGAACTTAAGTAGAAGAAAAGAAGAAGAAAATTTTGATTTGAAGAGAAGCCGAAGAAAAAGAAAAAGAAAAAGAGCAAGAAGTTTGGAATGGGAGAATGAAGACTCGGAGGCGGAAGAAGAAGAGTAAGGAAGAGTACTTAGTATATACCGATCAGGAGGCTGACGCAGAAATGGATCGGATTAGAAAAACAAAATGAGAAGGAGAAAAAAATAATGCACAGTTCAAATATTTACAGTTGCGTAACTTATAACACTATACATGAAGTAGGTCAATTCTTATTTCACTCGAGCTCTGTGGCACATTTGCCCTGTTTGTAATAATATTAACCCCCCTTCCTGGATGCGGGTAGGCCTATAGGTCTACCTTTCACCCTTGCCTTTGGGTTGCCTTTCACTTCATTTTATATCGGAACGAAACGTGTACAGCAAAAGTGACGTTTTAACAGATATAGAAGCGTCACCAGTGGCGACGGATTGAAGCATATTCTTGTCTGAAAAAGGCCCAATTAGTTGGTTTTTTTTTTTTTTTGTTGTTGTTGTTTGTTTGTTTTTTTTTTTACTGTTTTAACATTTCCCCTGTTTAGCCTGGTCAAGAAACAATCTTTACGAAGAATTTCTGTTTTCCCTTGATAGCTACCATACAAGGTACTCATTAAATATTGCGAGATATATTCAGATTGGTCGCGCATCGAAGCTCCTTCGTTCGAACTCTCACCCTGTAAGTAACGTAGATTTTCATTTTTGACAGACTTTTTGTGATGGGTTGATGTGGTAGATTCATCATTCTTCTAGCTGTGATTTAGTGTACGAGAATGGATTTGTTTTTTATGTGGAAATCGAAGTGTTTAATAATTCGAACTGTCTCGAAAATATAATCAATTTGTCGACAGACAAAGTTTTGGATACGTGGGACTAAATGCTTTAGCCTCTTATGCAGCTGCAGTAGCGCAGTAGCCTCGTCTCCCCTCGCGCTCGCGGGGCCCGGTGCGGGGATCACCCTACGCCTCGCCTCGGCGTCGCTCGCGGCGCGGCCCCCTCTCGCGAGCGAGTCGGAGTCGCCAATATCTCGCTGGGCCGCTGGCGCTTGGACGCTTCTAGATCCACTAGACTAGAGCAGAGGTGGATGGTCGCAACGACAAATTTTGCTGGGCATTGGTTTGAAGATTATTATGCTTTCCACTTTTTTTTTAAATTTTTCATTTAATTTTATACCTTGAACCTAACTACACGCAGCCGCTGTCGTGAAGCGATGCGGCTGCACCTGACCTGTATTCCTTCGCAGACGTTGTCATTTTTCAGTTTGGTTGTGCGACTCCTTCATGAATATCTTTATTAATCATGGAAAACTAAAATACAAGGAATTATCGTAATCTATGATAATCATTCAATAATCGGTATGCGATTTTTTGTTTGATTACGTCAAAAACTCACCGAAATCTGTGCTGTGGCTGAAATCCGGTCTGTAAACGTCCTTATTGCTTCACTCCTCATCTGCGTGTTATTTGAATGGCATTCACTCTCGTATACTACAGTGTCACAACGTAGGTAGTCGGAGAGCTAGAGGGCGCCTCTCCGACTACCTACGTTGTATGGTTGAGGGGTCTAGATATTGCGCACAAAAATTTGAAATGCTCTTATAATAGAAGTTATTCCATAATCGTACCTGAATTTCTCAATGAATATCACGAAAATGCAGAAAAATCACCTCCCAGAATCTCCTGATGATACGATGACGGAGTAGTGCGCTGTCGCCGTTTGTATGTCGGACCTTTTTTTTATGCGTTCAATTTCTCAGGGTATGTAAAGATCGCGCAGCTGCCCTCTGTAGTTTCATGCGTGAAAGTGTCTGCCCCTCTGCGGCTGTAACGTGCTCCGGCTTTCGTAGAATATTTTTTCACTTGATATTAAATTTGTCCCTGTTAAGCAACAGCAGTTTCACCTAACTTGTGTATACAAACGTATTATTGTTATTATTATTATATGTGTTATTATTATTATTATTATTGTTGTTATTATTATTATCATTATTACTATTATCATCACCACCATCATCGATCATCATAATCATCATCATCATCATTATCATTTTCATTATTATTATTATCACTTCCACCACCATCATCATTTTATCATTCTTATTATCATTATTTCTATCATTGATATTTTCATAATCGTTTATGATTTTCATTTATAAAGTTTTCTTACAATATTTCTAATCACTTTAACCAATAATATACACGTAATATAAGATGGAAAAGAGTAGAATATGAACATATATTTTGTGTGTGTGTGTGTGTGGTTTGTGTGTGTGCTTACCCATTCGTCACCCTCTCATTTTCGTCACCCATTTGTCACACTCTCATCTAATTTGTTTTCTTCAGTATCATTATGGCCCTCCCCTGTCACAAATATATCACAAGTTAGCGCAAGAAATCACAAGCAAATTCAAATTGAAATCACACTTCAACTTCGATAGACTGAAATTGTAATATTATAATCGTTGTGTTAAAATTTGACTTAAAACAACATTTATTAACATTATTCCAGCGTAGCTGGCAGTACACATTGTTCTTGTGTATGATGACGTCACGTGGTACTCTTGTAAACGATCGATCGAACAAATTACGAATTCTATCGACTACGAGCAAGACAAGCGAGACGACACGTCTAGGCTACAACATCCCTTAGAACAGATTTTAAGGGAAGGTAGGTTTGCACAGGGTAAAAAATTGGAAATTTAGTGGAAAATTTGTTGGAAATCAAAATTTCTTACCTGCTTCCTTCTCGTGTTGAGCGGTAAGTCAGGTATGTTTATTCCATGGGCGTATCGGCAAATTTTGCGCTTAGTCCTACGCGTAATACCGCTTGCTATACGCAGTTACGCTATGCGCGATCATTAGGTCCCTGCGCGAGTCCTAGTACCCTTACTATACGTTGTAGTATACGAGAGTGAATGCCATTCAAATAACACGCAGATGAGGAGTGAAGCAATAAGGACGTTTACAGACCTGATTTCAGCCACAGATTTCGGTGAGTTTTTGACGTAATTAAACAAAAAATGGCATACCGATTATTGAATGATTATCATAGATTACGATAATTCCTTGTATTTTAGTTTTCCACGATTAATAAAGATGTTCATGAAGGAGTCGCACAACCACGCTGAAAAATGACAACGTCTGCGAAGGAATAGAGGTGCAGCCGCTGTCTCTACAGCGGCTGCGTGTAGCTACCTTGAACCCTAAGCCATAACTTAGTCTTAGATAAGTTGTATGCTGCACTGACGTCGCGTTGACAGTAGCGTTAGACCGTCCGTAGCATAATCATATAGACTAATAATTGATAATAATAATATTTAATAGTTATGACAAAGAATGAAAACAGATTCTATCTGATATCTGTATAACAACCATATGTCCATGACAACACAACACTACAATTTGAATACCAGGTAAATGTTTATAGCATCTTTCCATTCAAGTTCACAAAGTATAATTTGTCTCTAACGTCAATTACCGTATGGTCGCCACTTGTGTGTAATTCTTGTGCACGTCCGGGCTAGCGAACTAATATCGGCACTGAATTAGTTCGCCACCCCTAGCCGGCCACATATTATTAGTGTGTGTGTTATACATACGCTTCAATGAAGGAGGCATTGTCGGTCACCGCGTTTGAAAATCTCCCTTAATCTGCCACCTGAAATCCATTCTAAATCAAAAACATCCTCGCATTAAAAATGGTATTATCACCTGTTACATATGGTAAAATATATTTTGATTAGAATTATTTGTGTTTTTACGGAGGAAAAAGGTGAATTACGAATGTATTTTGAGAGTGATGAAAATCCGTCGCCCAACCTGATCTCCGATCGCGGCGCGCGTTACATGCGATGTGAATGTCTGGCGACCTTACCGCAGTGGCGACCATACCGTATTTGACGTTACATTTATCATCATCATCATCATCATCTTCTTCCTGTCCAGTACGCAGTCTGCCAGTGCCATTGCCATTTCATGGTACCAAGTAATATTGGTAAACTCGGCCCCTAGCGCTCTCATTACAAGTGGCCAAGTTTACCGGCTAGGCCGAGTTTACCCGTAACTACAGTACCGTGATATCTATTTTTACTAACTAAATTAGCCTAACGTAACACGTTTCTGTGCCAGGACAGGGACTTTCTTTGTCTTTGGACAGTGCATACAACATTATGTGGTTTTCTGTGCCAGTTAGTTAGCACACTAAAACAAAATTAGTTAGCACACAAAAACAAAAACACTCTAAAGTGTTTACAAAGATATCTTGTTCCTTTTTTAAGTTTTGTAGAGATCCCAGTCTGCTTTGCACTTCCATTTTCATCGGGTGTCAGGAAGTTGAGGCTTCAGTAGTGAGTAATGACAGAAGAGTATATAACTGAGCTTTGAAGAAAACATATCTTGTGGTGTTCTGTACTGTGCTGTAAGGCTTTGTGGAATTGGATCAGAGTACCATTTGATTTACTGTTGATTAGTCCATTCTTTGTAGAGGTTAAACCCAATTAAGATCAAGCCTCCATCACGATGGTGGATGGGGGGGGGGGGGGACCTTACCTTACCTGCCAATGGTGTGTTTGTGTGGGGGTTGGTCTATTCATAGTGCTTACAAAGCTTATTGATATGAGCCACAGTGTCTGGTTTAGGGTCACAGTTTGAAATTCCAGCTGTTCTTAAGATACTCTGTATGCAGACTGTGTGGGGATATTGCATGTATATTTGCATCACATGTATGGTGTTCTCTTTCATTCCATTCCTATTCTTACACTCTTGAATTGTATATCTTTAGGCAAGGTAATATTGAAATAGGCTGAAAAGGGCGCCAGAGAGTCGGTGAGATGGAGTCCGATGATTTCGAGTGGCAGCTGAAACAGGAACAGGAGGAGCAGTGGAAACGGGACAATGGCTACATCTACACAGACCCCAACGATGGCAGCATGTATGAGTGGGATCCTCAGAAGCAAGCATGGTTTCCGCGGGTAAAACTTTGCTCTTTGAATTCCTTCCCCCCCCCCCCCCCCCCCCCCCCCCCCCCCCCCCCCATTGAAAGCAATACTGTGATCAGATTTGATTTACTGTTTGCTGGACTATGGTCTTTTTCAGGGCTGGAATATCTGAATTGCATTAATCCAGTGAATTCACAGAATCAACTAAGTGCACATTAGTGTGTCATCAATTTATTTAATACACCTTGCAAGAAAAATTGGTGCTCTGAGTAACTCTTGGATAAGTGTAATAATATGCCATTCTCCATAAACATTAGGTTGATGAGAACTTCCTGGCGTCGTACCAAGCAAGTTATGGCATAGCAACAACGGAGTTGCAGGAGACACCGACAGACAGCCAGGCTGAGGCCCAACCTTCAACTGCCCCGGCTGCAGAGGCAGCAGAGAAAGAGTCCACCGACGATAGTAAAGGGGAGGAGCCACCTGGAGCAGCAGAGGCCGATTCAACCAATCAGGGACAGCAACAGCAGCAGCAGCCACAGCAGCTTTACAGATATCAGAAAATGCAGTTGAAAAGGAAAGCTGAGCAGAAGAGTACGTACTGGGCACTCAGAATATACCTTTAAGCTAATGTATTCATATCCACTGTTTAAGACATCTTTCTGTGGATTGGTGTACCAAGGAGGTTCAGGAGGTGGAGTAACAACAGTCTTATTCCCTTTGATCCCATGTTTAATGCTGCCACTCAGAAATGTTTTAAGTACTAAGCTGGACCTGCCCCACAGATGGGAAGACAATTGATTTGTGTCTCATTGCATCATGATTAGTCACTCTGTAAGGAAGATATGCCTTTATGATGGTAATTACTTTTCACCGCCCCTTATAAGACATGAGCGGTACATACAGGTACAGACACGGGGATGTGCGGATGAACATTATTTTGTAAAAATTGATGCAATAGAAATCAAAATACTCAACTTTACATGACTTGCAAAGAACTTTACGTGAAGATTATGCCGTATCAGTTTCATATTTCAAAAGTGATCAGAAACAGTTGGCTTTCCAGTGAGGGTACAGTTTCAAATATTTTCACAACATCCAGCTCAGATTTACGCTTTTGCACATTTCTGGATGGGATTTAATACTATTGTTTCATATGCTTTATCATAATGTGAAATTTCATTTCTTTTAATAAATAAACAAAAACAAGCAAAATATTGCCGACGTTCTGTTAGCTTTCAAAATGATTGCTCAGATTGCTCATAAAGATAGCAACATAAAATCTTGATCATCAAAGGCACAAATACACCTGTGGAATTCTTTTGTGCATCAATAGAAAACTGATCGCTGTGTGAATAATCACAGCCAGTTGGAGCTCCATCTCGTAAACCTTGGTTGTACAAAAAAGAAACTTTTCATTCCCTCATCCAGCACTACCCCATTTTCAAGTATAGCACTCTACTAATTTATCACTGTTTGTGCATGAACATATTTCTGACTGCCTTCAGTCATGGTGTGTAAAAACACATCCCTGCATGGCGGATTTAGGACCTGCATTATCTTGTATTGCTACAGAAATTGATTGCGATTTTGAACAAAGTGTTAAATCATTACAGCTGTGGTCATGACAAGTTCTGTATGATAGTTGGTGTACAGTAATTCCACTAAATCTGAATAAACTGAAGAAGTGAGAGCAACCAGTGATATTAGTGGAACTTGTGACTTAAATGGTCATGGTATTTCTCTGTTATAGAAATATATGAAAAAGACATCATGCAGTCAGAGAAATTGAAATAATCTTACAGACCTATGACCTAAGACCTTACATGAATATTTTATTAAGGAACCTCACACAAAATACAAATATAAATGAGGAGCGCTCAAGATCGTTGGCCTAATTCTCTCTTTTCCAGCCTGGTTTAGCAGTGACACACCAAGAACACAAATGTCTACCAAAGGCAAACTTTAAAACAAAAAAGCAAAAACAGAAAACAACAATCAGACAAACAGACAAAAGAATTTTTTTTCTTAAAATAGATTAATAGAAATGAATTCCCTATTTCAAAACCACCTAGAAAGGAAAACAAAATAAAGGGGAGGGGATGGTGAACTCACCCAAGCAGACACAAATGGGTGATAACAATGACTCTGTGTTTGTTAATCTGTTCGGTACAAAAACCTGGTAGCCTGCATATACGTCTGCGGGCATTTCAGAATTCAGTATGGAATGGGTTAATAGCTTGTGTACACTCAGTGCCGGTCTCCCTCTATCCTTCCCCAGGCTGGTTTGAGGTCGACCCGGCAAAGAACACCAACGTCTACGTGACTGGGCTGCCGCTGGACATCACCCTGGAAGAGTTCCAGGAGCTGATGTCCAAGTATGGTATCATCATGGTGGAGGAGGAGACAGAGAAACCCAAGATTAAGCTCTACCTGGATGAGCACGGCAAGCCAAAGGGGGACGGGAGATGCTGCTACCTTAAGGTAGGGGTACAGGTTACTATGAACGTCAATATTTTCACACAATTAATTTTTCGCGCTGGGCAGCTGAAAAATATATTCGCGGGTTCTTGAATTCACGCTGTGCAATTGGCAACCCTTTCAAAACGTGCAGATAAAATTTTGGAGATATTTTTGCGGGTTTTAGAATTTGCACTAGCTGAAAGTAGCGCGATATACACGAAAATTAATGTACCACGAAAATGTGTTTGCAGTAGCATAAATGGATTAGGCAGGAGTTTGCCAATTACAAATTCTAAAAGCATTAGGAAGAATTTTTTCTTTGTCTGAAATCACTGCTTAATTAGTTCAAAAGCATATTACTGTAAATGTAAAATATCACACAGTGTTGAAGATTTCCATGAAATAAGTGATCCATTGAACTAGTGCAGAATGGGAATATATGCAAGTGTTTGAGATATGTTGCAATACATACAGAAATATATAAACTCACTTTTAAAAGGTCAGGATTCTTGTCATCTGCACATGGTAGCGCCCTCATTTACAAAGCATGGGGGAATCTTGAAAGAGGAAAGATTTTTCAGTAAGAGAAATGATGGCGCAGCTAGTTACCCTCATATCTTTTACTTCGTGACCACATGGTTGTAATCCTAATCAGCTCTGTTTTTTTTTTTTTCCCCTTTGCTAGGCAGTTTCTTTCAATATGGTCTCTACAAGAGGCTGCTTTAGTCAGAATAACCCTATTGGAAAAAAATACCTGTTTGGATTTGTTCATATTTCATCCTGGTAATTTTCCATTCTTTGTCCCACAGAGAGAGTCTGTTGACCTCGCTATACAGCTGTTGGATGAATCTGATGTCAGAGGTCACAAGATCCACATAGAGGTCGCGACCTTCACGCAAAAGGGCGATTACAAGCCAATCAAGAAGAAGAAGCCCAACAAGAAGAAGAAAGGGAACATCCAGGAAAAGTATGATCTTGTGCCATTAATCCTGCTTCCTTTTTTTTTTTTTCATAGTATTTCTTTTCCAGAAGAAATTGACTATGAAAACATTGCATGCTGTGATATTAGTGCTAACTGCTATTTGATCTTTCTGATATGCACAGAACATATTTTGTCACACACAAAGTGGGATATTGCTCTGCTGTCTGAGGTATGTTTACTCATAGATGGCGATGTATTCTCATTGAGATTTTTTTTTTTCCATTTTCGACAGAGTGTAAGCTGTGAATGTTGCCTTTATCTACTTGTGATACATGTTGTATATTGTCTACGTAATCATTCATTCATTTACTTTTCCTGAAGGGTTCTTAAGACATTAGACTTCAGCCACACATTTCTTTCTTTTCTTTTCTTTTTTTTGGGGGGGGGGGTTCTAAGTTTCCTTTCCATTTTCAGGGAATAAGTTCTTCAACTCTGAACCATAGCAAAGAAAAACTCATTGTTTTGAGGCACTTAAATCAATTTGTGTTATGACCAATGTCATTTTCATGCTTCTTAGTAATTGGTCTTTTATTCAAGCCTGCCATATAAACAAATATTGTGAGGGTTTGCGTGATATTTGATTCAGTCATCATTTTGCAATGCTTTGCAGGCTTCTTGACTGGAGGCCGGAGAAAAAGTTCCAGCAGCGCAAGAGGAATGAGCAGGTGGTCATATTTAAACACGTCTTTCATCCCAGTGAGTTTGAGGTGAGGATGCATGATGCAGCACTACAAGCTTTTAATATCGTATTTACTTTTGATTTCTCTTTATACTTCAAACATAAGAACATATTCTACGAAATCAAGAGATTATTAAGCAGAGGGGGTGAAGATATGGGGTATGAGTTTTCTTAGATTTTGTCTCCCTCTGTACATATTCTCTCTCGTTTTCAGATGAAAAGTATGTTCTCTCAGACATTGGATTTCATTTGCTTGGGCCGTGCAAAATTCCCATTTTAAAGCCAAACTACTAAAGAATTTTGTCTTCAAATACTGTATATGCCGAATATTATTATGAATGTTACGTACGCATGTACATTTCTCCGTTCAGTACACGACTCCACGATCACGAATTTAACCACTAGCGAAATCGTCAGGAATTCCCGATTCGCGAAAATTAAGACTCGCGAAATATATGGCGTATACAGTATATATATATATATATATATATATATATATATATATAATTATATGTACATTGTATATATATATATATATATTCTAAATTGCATCATTTTGTTGTTGTTGTGGGGGCATTTGTTTGATTATTACTTTTTTTGATCTTCAGAATTTGACTACCTTATGTGTTAGTACATTATATACCATATGGAGTACATTATCTATGTAATATACTATGAGGGATGATGTAGTGTGTTATTTCTTTTCATGACCTGCTGTGTGGAGCTCCGTTTCATGAACAGCAAGAACATTGATATCTGTTTGCATATTTGTGACCGTGCATCGCAAAACAAACAAAAAATAGCACGCACTGATTTTGTGTGAGGACTGAAAAAAGGTGAAATGCGTCAACCTAGCCGATCTTGACTTGTTCATATTTCCTAAAAGAGCAGGTATTCTTCTACATTATGCTAAAATTTGTTTTCATAAAACGAACGGGAAAGTATGTATTTTAGCAGTTTATCTAGAACACTTTTTTTTTTTGAATAGTGTAATTAGGTGTGTCTTCAGAGTCCCCTTTTCATTTCTTAAAAACCCTGTACACACTCTTCACTTTCAACTCTAAAACCTTAGAAAGGATGATGCTACTGCTTTAAAAGTTGACATTAATCATGGACAGAATGTGTTGATAAAGCATGCTCAATTTCAGCTTAATCTGATTATCTCTTCATTGTTGTTACTCCTGTCAGTGTTTTACATCCTGTTTTTTGTCGCATTCATCGCACAGCTAGTATGGGATATGGCTTGGTTAAGATTAAGTGCTTGAATAGACCCTCTGCTTCAGAGCCTTTTTTCTCAGTTCACACTTTTCCTGAGTGTATGCTTTCTTTCCAACATTTAGATAGATTAGGAGAGTCCATTCTATTTGAGTTATAAATCATTTCTCTTCAGAATATGCTGTTAACTAAAAATCCATGTCTGGCGACTTTTTGTCGGTTATGTGATGAAGGGTCACATTTGATATGTGCATGCTCAGCCATGTCTAATGCATTCTGTGCAAATCCACTACAATATAGGAGCTTATACTATAGTTTGTGTGCAGCCTAAAGTGCAGGTGTATTTAGTTAAGTTTAATCTGTATGATTTTACATAAGAAATTAAAGCCTATGATGCCATGTCATGCAATTGAATCATGTGTGTTGTAAAACTGACTTGTACAGCTTGCTACTTATAGATTGTGTGAAGGGTGAAATAAACTACAAAATCAGGAATGCCCCATAATCATAACACAGTTCATGGCAAATGCATGTCAAAGAATATGTGACCCGCTACAACAAAAGGATCCTAAAGTCGCTGACGGCTGAGCCGAGAAAATCGAGTTTGAAGTCACATCATCAAAATTGGTCAAAACAATGGGATTTCTGTTTTTGGCATAGTTTTGTAGTCTAATGTTTTGTCCATCATCTGCCGAAATTTCGAAGCTAACTGATCAAAGGAAAGGCAACAAATAAGCATTTTTCTGGGCCATGATTTTCCGACTTTTAATGTAAGAGAAACGTGTCTGAAGATTTGGATTTAGCGCCGCAGCTAGACTCAGCCCCTAGCAACGAGGGAGTGATATTATTGGTCAGTGCGTTGCATCCTGATTACCGATTGGTCGTGCGTAGACCGCTGCCGCTAAGCTTGACTGAACATGGTTGAGTTTGCTAGGAGTGTGCCTTCTATTGTCAAGCAGTGAAAACTGTCTCGCCTCCCCATGACCATGAAAGCGTTGGAAGGACAACTTTGAAGGCGTTTTTCTCGAAACTCTGATTTCCTCAACCACCTGACATGCGCTGATAAAATCATTGATATCTCTGCAACCGAGTACTTTCATGAGTTGTGCTATGTATATGAAATTAAAGTAGAAGAGAACGGGAATAATATCATGCCATTTTCAGAAAATTGTCCTCCCCCGACTTTTGGATCCTTTTGTTGTAGCGGGTCACATATGGGAAAGACAAAAAAAAAAGACAGCAACAACAGCAAACAAATGGATTATGAGTATACTGCTCAGGTTATACTGTTGGCTATCTGGGCACTCAAAAGCGAACTGGTCAGTGAAGCTGCTTATCTCTATCTGCAGCAGCATTGTAATATCAATGCTGCCCTCTGTTGGCAACCCTGAGTCATTTGGTTTGAGATCTGTTCAGTTTTAAGGGTGTGCTGAGAACAGGCAATTTCTTTTCAGTGGGTGTTGATTTGAATGTTAGGAATGTCCAACCCGAGACATTTTAATTGTTTCGGTTGGTGTTTTTTTTTTTTGCTGCAAAGAAAGAGAAGGATATCTCAGATAAAGAGAGATAGAAACCTTTCGTGGTGTCTATTTTCAATAGAAGTACGAGTCACAGCGATGTTTTATTTGGTGATTTGCAGTCTCCTGCATATATGTGAGTTATGATAATGGTACGCCCACTCAATTTCTAATTTTGAGTCTCGTTCCTGAGAAAAGAAATTCTCATGTGAATTGAAGATGATGAAACCAAATGTGTGTTCTTGATTTCATGGCTAATCCCATTGTTAAAGAGTTTTAAAGACCTGGGCCATGTTTCATAAAGCTGTTCGTAAAGTTACACATGACTTTACGAATGCCTGGAATATGAAGTGCAAATATGTGTGCCCATTTTTAATGCCTTCACCTCAAAGTGTTGCCAGAGGCATTATTTTTCCTTACATTTTAACAAAGTACAACTGTATGTCAATATTTCATCTACATTGGGACAAAAATACACTTTCAACTAAAAATGTGTGTTAAAATGTAAGAATAATCATTATCAATGGCAAATTTCAATCTTATATATTGAAATTAGTGATTAGGTAACCCACTTGGCTTGTCATATTTAAGTACAATGTCATGTAACATACATACAGGGGTATACAATGTACATGTATAAAATGTAATGGAGTGACACTTGGGCAAGGGCTCACAAAAGTAAAATTCTTTACTATTACCCGGGGGCATGTGAGCCCTCATGTGTCACTCCATATCACATACTGTAAAACACAATATTTTCGCGGCATGAATTTTTTGCGAATTGGAGCCGACGGCCTTTTTCGCGAGTTGCCTCTAACATTTAATGCATATAGTGTAGGCGAGAACTTTCGCGTGCATTTTAATTTTGCGAATTTTGGCTCTCGAAATTTGCAAAATTAAAATGCACACCAGCATTCCTCTTTTTACTTAATAAAGATCAATATAATATCAAATTTGAAAATACAAGCAAAGCTTGAGTGTGTGTGTGTGTGTGCATGTGTGTAACATTTCCAGTATCTTAAAGTTTGGAAGGAGATTTTGTGGAACAATCTATCTAAACAACAACAACAACAACAAAAATATGAGAGGAAATTAAAAACAGAGCAAACAAAAGAAAACATTTATAAAGAAGAAGAGTAATCAGTAGTTTTTGTCAGGTTGCTGCAGATAACTGCAAAATTATATAACGCAAGGGAAGAGAACATGACTTGGTTTCAAGTCAAATGTATCTAAGGTATCAAAAAAGAACTGCTTAGTACTTATCAAGCTTATGGTAGTATAAATTTGATATTTGATTGGATATTGGCAAAACCATGTGTCTTGCACACATACTAGCTGCAATATCACAGGAGGCACACTTAAAAGGAAATGATATTCATTTTTTTTTTCTTTAGTCATCATAATCAGACACATGCATTTGCTGATTCAACATGAAGTAGCTTGACTTCCATGAATAGCCCTTATACTACAATTGGTCCTCAACAATTTCTTCTCTGCAAAATTCAGGGTTTATAAAGTAGTCCTTAATTTTCAGATCACAAAGGAAATATCACACAACCCTTTGGAGGTTTTCTTTTTCTTTTTGTCTCTATATTCTCTTCTTCCTTGGGTTTCCTTTTAAAATGTTTTCTTAGAACCTTCTTTGTTGACCTTTGTCTACAAAACTCATGCACGCACACACCATAGCTCATTCATGCAAGAGGGTAGTACATTGAAGTGGGATTTGGGAATATAGTTAGTTGTGTGAGCTCTCTTGATGACACATTTTTGGTCTCGTCGATGGCTTGATTTATGGAAATCTTACTGTCAAGGAGAAATTGCCTCTCCTCTGTAGTAAAGGGCTTTATTTTTGGAATAAGAGATTGAAAGTCAGGTATGAACTAGTCTTTAGGACGAAGGACATTTCCTCTGAACAGTGCGAGTAGACATAGAGCATCTTCCTCACCTTATATGTTATGGAAGCATTTCGTTATGAAAGAAATAAGACTTCTAGTCATTGTGCTGTCTTGTTATAAGTGTGCGTGTGATCGAGAGATATCCAAGTGTCGAGGTGAAGATGGTAGAAAAGAGCAATTTACACAGATACAGTATGACTGCGGGCATGTAAGAATTGAAACGCCAACGGGGGAATTCATTCCACTTTACGTGAATGAATATATTCATGATGACCTTGTACTGTAGTATCAATGAGTCTGCCTGGCAACAGCCAAGAGTTATAAAATGACGTAAAACTCTTTTAGGGCAGGTGTTGAAGGAATTGTGTCAAAGAGGGGGGGGGGGGGGGGGGGGGTTTGAATCAACCCCCCGTCGACATTTTCGCGCCGCTCACTGACTTTTTCCTTTCAAGTTTCACACATCTTATGATACCATTTTCGCGAAAAATTGGACATACCGTTACGATGCTGCACGACCTTTTATACATGCTTGTCAGACCGAAAGTGGCTCAAAAACGTGATTTTGTGTACAAAGTCCAGGCGCGGGGCTACGGTGCAATTATCTCGCGAAAAGCTTCACTGCAGTACTGCCTAATTTACATAAAGTAAACAACTTGTTTACGCGAAACCGCTACAACATGGTCGCGGCAAAACTGCGATATCTCGCTATAGAAAACACGAAATGAAGTAATTTAAACGTCAAAATAAAGAAGAAAAGATGATCTCACCTGTCATTATAACCATTTTGGGATTAATCTCGATTTGATATGTGAAAATTAAGCCAAAACAAGGCACTTCTTTTTTTTTTTTTTGATCAGCAAACAGTGCCTTATTTTTCATATTTCTAGTGATTGCACAAAAACGAAACTTCAGGATATTGGACAGCAAAGTATATATAAGATCTGTTCCAAATATCTTTTCATGATTTTACCGCGAACGGTTGTGTCGGGAAAAAGACGAAAGCTATGTGATTTGCAAACCCTTGAACGTCCGCGCCGCACGTAGCTGAAATCCGCACTGCTTGCTAAGGGCAGTCCCACGCACGGTTATGTGTGTAGGGTCGAACAACGATCGGGCACCGCAAATCGTCTTTGTATTCACGACTCAGTGTATTGATCAGTGCACTCCGTACCCATCCTTGATCGAGTGAGGGGCAAGGCAGCCTGCACCTGATTAATATGACCATCACCCAGCGTGGAAACCTTATGGGCAATGCAGTGTTGCGTCACAATCAATAACACATGCACTACGAGTAGGAGAACGAAGTCAATTCAACTCAGTCAAGGCATGCAAAGAAAGGACTTCTTTTGGTCAAAGATTTGGATAACATTCAAGAATTAATGATTTACACTCACAAAATTTCTTTCAATAGCATATAAAATGGGGACGAAAGGGGTGAATTCGGTTGTAAACTTACTTGTTTTTTCTGCAATAGCACGATTCAGTTTCCCGCACGATGCTAGCTACACGCAGCCGCTGTAGGGACAGCGGCTGCACCTCCATTCCTTCGCAGACGTTGTCATTTCTCATTGTGGTTGTGCGACTCCTTCATGAATATCTTTATTAATCGTGGAAAACTAAAATACAAGGAATAATCGTAATCTATGATAATCACTCAATAATCGGTATGCGATTTTTTGTTTAATTACGTCAAAAACTCACCGAAATCTGTGGCTGAAATCAGGGCTGTAAAAGTCCTTATTGCTTCACTCCTCATCTGCGTGTTATTTGAATGGCATTCACTCTCGTATAGTACTACAACGTACAACGTAGGTAGTCGGAGAGGCGCCCTTTAGCTCTCCGACTACCTACGTTGTACGTTGTAGTATACGAGAGTGAATACCATTCAAATAACACGCAGATGAGGAGTGAAGCAATAAGGACGTTTACAGACCTGATTTCAGCCACAGATTTCGGTGAGTTTTTGACGTAATTAAACAAAAAATCGCGTACCGATTATTGAATGATTATCATAGATTACGATAATTCCTTGTATTTTAGTTTTCCACGATCAATAAAGATATTCATGAAGGAGTCGCACAACCACACTGAAAAATGACAACGTCTGCGAGGGAATAGAGGTGCAGCCGCGTCGCTTCGCGACAGCGGCTGCGTGGAGTTAGCATGATGCCTGTGTTCTGCATACACTGCACACCGCACTCTCACAAGGCTTTGCGCATGCTCGTAATGTTCGACGCGTTTGCTTCGTAGTTGCTGTTTCCAAGCGTTTCTTGCAAAACCCCCAGTTTATATGTCTTGATTTCGACATTATATCTCATTGCACAAACTCGAAACTCCGCAGAGAGTGAGTCTGAAGTCTACAGTCTAGTAACATGTGAATTATATGCATATTCATGTTGAAGCAGACTTGTGTCGGGAAATAATCGGAGCCTCTTTCATCAGCCCTTCAGAACAGAGAAGTACTGATATCTCAAAAAGTACGCAACATAATTTGCCAGAAATTTGTATGTAGCATTATATTGCCATTCTAGATGTGCCCTGAAAATTTCGTGACTTTTGACCAACAATTTTAGGAAATACGCGAGGTTGAAATTTCGGGGATTTCAGCCCCTCACTTCTCGCAGGGCTTCGATAGCCGTTAGGAATTCAAAAGCTTTTACGACTTTTGGGGGAGATAATTGCACCGTAGCCCCGCGCCTGAGTCTATATTATGCAAATAGAGTTTTCTCACCTTATTAAAAAAGATATGATTATTTTCACTTTCAATGGCTGAAATCAATTAATTTTAGCATAGTTATGCTTAAAATAGATTCTGTAATAAATTTTTTGGAAAAAACGAAAAAAAAGGTAAAAAACAAAGAAATATATAAGAAATTCATAAAACAATGAAAAACATAATAAATTAATTTTTATACCAGATTTTTTTTTTCAAGTACATTGTTAGGAATGCTACAAGGAATAATGTCACCTAAAATTAGGATGCCGTAAGCTGCATTTTCTGAATTAGAGCCAAATTTATGATTTCATGCATATCAAAGTAAAATATAAAAAATGAAAAATGAATTTTTTTGTTTCATAGTTTGGTAGATTACGCGAGAGGTAATGTATGTGCCAATTTTCAGGGCGATTGTGCGATCGACAGCCAAGATCTCGGGGGGCGGGGGGGATTGAAGCAAGTCATTTCGAAGTTGCATTTCTTCCATTTCATTTGCAAGTTTGGGTGAGAGTGAGTCATGACTCAAATATTAGTATTTCTCATTGATATTGTGACTATTCTCAATTAGGTCAGGGGATGTATATCCTTCTCTTATTTTCTGAAACCTTGATGATTAATACTATTTTCCCAATGCCGATGTTTTATATGTTTGCTTTAAAACACTTCCAGAAGCAAGCAAATGCTAGAGAAACAGTGAGATACCAACACTTTTGGGGTAAACTGAGGAAAAGCATATCAAATAATGATAGAGAGATACAGATACAAAAAGAAGAAGAAAAATAAGGAGTGAAGTTGCAATGGGTGCTGTCGAGTGAAACAAAAAAAAAAATATTCAGATCCATTATTTCAATACGGTGAACGGCTATCATATTTTTTTTTTCTTCTTACACTCGGATTTGTTGATCATCGCAGTACGAGGTCCAAATGCCCTCGACAGTTTATCTTGGTCATTCAATACGGGCAACATGAGATTATCCACAATTTGAGTTCGGGTCAAAGGTCGGGAGCTACCAATCATCAAGGAGTATTCACTGAGCCTTTGTGAGTGATGGGGGGGGGGGGGGAGGGAGGAGGGAAGAGAGAGGTAGATTGAGAGAAGGGAGGCAGAATGGATGGAGCAAGTTTTCCAAAATCGTAGTTTCTCAGGGCAGTGGAAAAAACTCTCCGAAAGAAAGCTCGGTTTGCCTGTAACAATTCTTTGTACTGCCTCGCTGGTGGAGATTTCTGATCAAAGAATGGAAAAATTACTTCAAAACATAGAATATTCTTATTAGTGTGTGGTAAAGAAAATGTTAGACTTTCATGTGTATGTGGGGAACTCACCCCCCCCCCCCCAAAAAAAAAAAAAAAATAATGATAATAATAACTAGAGAACCACTCTGAGAGCGCAGACCTCCGCCAAGCATGCAGCTCATTTCTACCACTGATCTTGTTCTTCCACAGAGATTTCAGTGATTTCTACCCATACATACTTATAGCATTGTGTGCTGAAAGTCGCCAGATTTCCAAATATAGAAGCCTTTGTTATATGTCATAAACCCTCAGCTGCATGGCGCGCCTCGCCCTAGTTGAAACTAGAGCACGCACTTTAGTGCGCACATGCAAACCTCAAATACGCGCAGCCTGAACTCCCAAGTTCATTGACCCTACCTGCCAAAATATCAAAAATCCTTCATAGATTCCCCCCAAAATTCTCGCATCACTACCAAAAGTTAATCATTTGTTACTTGTATTATTCTAAATCTCTCCTGCAAGTTTCATTCAAATCCGTTTACTACTTTTTGAGTTATTTTGCACAAGGACAAACAAACACACAAACCAACGGTAACGAAAATATAACATCCTCCCTTGGCAGAGGTAATAAACAGTTCTAGGAATATTTAGAGAGCTTATTGTTTCGAGCATTCATAATTCCCTCTATTAAAGAGCCAATTCCCACCTTGATTTTTATGGCCTGCAGATATGTACAGCTTCATAATTATATTACTTACTTTAGGTACACACAGGATAGATATCAGGTGCTCTCTTCTGTTTAGTCCTGCAAGTGCTGCCTGAAGGCATACTTGGTTCATCTAGTCTCTATCTATCTATCTATCTATCTATCTATCTATCTATCTATCTATCTATCTAATCTATCTATCTATCTATCTATTTATTTATCTATCTATCCTATCTATCTATCTATCTATCTATCTATCTATCTATCTAATCTATCTATCTATCTATCTATCTATTTATCTATCTATCTATCCTATCTATCTATCTATCTATCTATCTATCTATCTATCTATCTGTATATCTATCTATCTATCTATCTATCTATCTAATCTATCTATCTATCTATCTATCTATCTATCTCTTTTCATATATATCTCTCTTTCAGTCATTTTTCTGGAGCTGTATTCAAATGAAGTATTACTGTTTCTTGGGCATTTTATTGAGCTTTTGTAGTTGACATCAAACTCATTGTAAATCTTTTTCCTTCTTCCTAGTAATTATTTTTGTTTTTATCATTGTTATTATTAGTAGAATTAGAGTAGTAGTAGTAGTAGTAGTAGTAGTAGTAGTAGGAGTAGTAGTACTAATGTTGGTAAAAGACATTGAAGTAGTTGCAGTAGTAATAGTACTAGTACAGTGGACTCCCATTATAACGAAGTCCTCGTGACCGTCAGTTTTCTGTTATGTCAAAATTTTGTTATAACCGAACAAATAAACAATAAAAAACAAAGAGTGGATAATGTTGCAGCCTTAATTTTGACTTCCTTTTAACCGGAATTTCGTTATAACCATGTTCGTTATAATGAGAGTGCACTGAAGTAGTAGTAGTAGTAGTAGTAGTAGTAGTAGTAGTAGTAGTAGTAGTAGTAGTAGTAGTAGTAGTAGTAGTAGTAGTAGTAGTAGTAGTAGTAGTAGTAGTAGTAGTAGTAGTAGTAGTAGTAGTAGTAGTAGTAGTAGTAGTAGGAGAAGTAGTAGTAGAAGTAGTAGCAGAAGTAGTAATTATTTAACCTAAAATGAAAGATGTAGAGGATGCGGTATTATAAATGTTATAAGAGGCAGGATGTTATAAAGTGAAAGGAGGAAAGGCAATTCAATTCAGAAAGAGGACCAGAAAACTCTACCATTCCCATGTATCCCACGGTGCATCAGTCATCGCCTGGCAACGTGAGACGCAGATGGTGGAGGAATCATCTCCACCTGTAGCCTCGTGTGCCCAGGAGTTTTAAGGGTGAATTTAAGCCTCAGAGGAAAGAATTGTGGTGAATGAAAGCTACTGAGCAGAAATGAAAGATCAAGGAAAATTTGTGTGAAAGATATTGAAAGATACCAATAGTTTGTAAATGTGAAAATTGTGTATGAACATTGTTTGTGTCCCTATGGTAATCTTAAAGCAGCTGACTCTCTTTGTTTTAAACATTTTTTTTTTTTTTTTGGGGGGGGGGGGGGGAGGGAGAAAGAATGTTTTGTACTCCCTTTTATTTGCAAAATGTAAACTGCCATTTGACTACCTCCTGAGCCAAACTTAGGTATGCATTATGCAATTTTAGTCATGAAGTGTGATTCAGTGATTGGCAAGGATAACATCATAATTGAATTCACAAAAATATCACCAAGATCATTTTCTTGTAAAGGAAGATATGTGATTTTTTTTTTCTTTGTTCCCACAAATATGCACCATCTAAAATATATAATCCACTTCCTACTTCAACTTTTTATTAAGACAGTCATGGTTAGTCTTTGTCCACAGTTTTGCACCAGTCGTGTGTTTTTTTTCCCGTTTCAAAATATTGCATTCTGTAGATATTTGCAAGGACACACAGCACACACACACACACATGCACAAAGAAACTTTTAAGTAGATATTAAGAAAACGTGCTGGACAGGAAAGCCTACCACCCTGTCAGTACACTTGTCGGTAGTGCGGCGGCCGGTATCGGGTGCACAAGAGGCGACACCCTATACCCCACGTCCAATTCCTCATGGACAATTCCACTGTTATTCATGCTGGCTACCACGCTACCATCAATACGCACGCTGACAGGTAATCGCACTATGGTCGTATTTACTCACAGCTCTGGATCAATAACGGGACTGAGAAGGTGGTAGGGAGGGTGGGGTTGAAGGGAGATGCTTACTTTGATGGAGAAATCCAAAATGTTACCAAAAAAAAATTTTCTAAAACTTTGATTAATGTATTTTTTTTTATCAGTAGTTTGTATGTCTTTGATCATTATGGATGCGGTTCATTTGTATTTGGTTTGAATGTTTACAAGCGACTGATGTGTCATAGTGCTTGGGATAATGTGGTGTCTGTTGATAAAACACTGAATTCATCATTTCATCTCCAAAGTTTTTTACAAGAGGATATATTATTACCATCGGGCCAGTTCAGTGGGCACTGTAAAACAGCCTCAATTGAATGTCATAGAAGAATTATAGAGAATGCAAGATGGCATGGGAGGGTTAATCAAAATATCTTTTCAAACCATCTCTTTTTGTAACGAATCAACGTTGAGCTTATTCAAGGGAAACTCCACACTGTGTTTGATTTGACTTTTAAGAAGAGTAGAGTCAAACAAGCCGATGAAGTTTCGTTAAAGTCAGGCAAGATCTTCATGAAAGTTCAGTGGAGACCAGTGACACTGTAATATGGTCACTTCTAAATCATTGTATGTATATTATATTATTTATATGCAACTTTGACTGACATTACACATCATTTAGCGAACAGGAACACACAATGCGAGTTCAGGGTCTCTTCCCCCCCCCCCCATTTTTTTTTTTTTTTGGTTGGTGCAAAAACACACTATGATTCAGTGCTCACAAATTGAGGGAGTTCACCCTCATCAGTAAGGCATTAAATATTGTCTCCAAGGTGGCATAAGCTAACTTTTCCTCTTGAAAAGTGATAATTCTCCTTTCTCATTCTGTCAGTGAAGTTCTTGATTGTGAATTCAACCATTTGAAAATTCACAATATTGTCTCACAAGTCCTTATTCAAGAAATATTTTACTTGTGAAATATATGGCACATAGGCCTACAGTATGTTGCAAAAGATGCATCTATGGCTTCTTTTTACTCCTTATTTTTATGGGGAAAAAAGGTACTGGTATTATTTGCCTAAGGGCAGAGAAAACAGGCATCGATACTGCAAATTCCTCCTGCTTTATACTTTTACATGTCATTACATTTTATACTTTTTACACCTCCTGTGCTTGAGGTGAAGGTGATTTTTTTTTTTTGAGCGACCTGTGTGAATGTTATGGTACCGTACAAGCTGAAATTTTCGCGAACAGATATTTTTGCGAATTGCTACTTGGAGGACATTTTCGCGTGTTGTTAATTTCATGGTTGCGAGGGTCTAACTAAACTTACTTATTTTCGTGTGTTGTTATTTTCGCGGTTCAAAGGCGATTTGCAAAATTCGCGAAAATAAAACCATCGCGAAAATTTCAGCTCGTCCAGTATAATGCAATTCAAAGTAACTCCCAGATACATGTAGCATTGTCACATGTGCAGATTATGTAAATTTTAGGTGGGTGCTTGTGTTCTCAGCTCTATGAGTTATAGTAAGTAGCTCCATGGTATTTATACCTACACAGGACCACTATTTGAGGGGGGGGGGGTGTTTTCTTAACATCTGTGACTTTCCAGGTGTCTGGCCAGAGGTCAAAAACCTCATGGTCATTTACCCTTTCCTTGATCATTGGCTAGAGTTGAGAAGGATAAGGGAAAGGTATCTGGGGGAGTTGGGGCTAGGTGTAGAAAAAGGATTGGTACTGGAAAACCAGGAATGTTTGCTTGCATTTATTTTAATTTCGTGAATTTCATGATAGCCAAGATTCACAAAATTAAAATATATGCAAGAGTTTTTGTCCACACAGGATGCATTTAATGCCAGTGACAGTTCACAAAAATTTCCTGCTGCGAAATAGGCTGTTGGTTCCAATTTGGGAAAATTTCATGCCTTGAAAAATATCTTGCTTTACAATTATCAGATCCTAATTGTCATAAAGCCCATTCACACACATTAAAAATGTGCAAGTTGAATTGCAATTCAAATCATGTTTTTTGTGGGGTTTTTTTTTCACTCTGATTCACATGAACGCAGGCAAGAAAAAGATTGTGTTGATCCAAATCGCACTGGTTTACAAAGAAAAATCGTGACTCAAATGGCACCAGTTTGAGCGAGGCCAAACTGCACATTCGTGAGTCTCGGAGTTTGACCTGACTGCGACCTTTTGTTGTGCCCTCAAGAGTAAATGTGCATTTCATTCTGACCAAGTAAACTCTGCATTGAGACCTTTAACTGATCAAGGCTATGATGGGAATAATTTTCCAATTTATTTTACAGTTATCCTTTAACTTTATTACATAAATTCAACTCCGCTCAGCCATTTTGTCTTTTTTTTTGGTGATTCAATGTAATGTCGTATCTAATGAGGTATACGCTGATGCTAAAAAAAAATAATAATAAAATAAACAGTTTGTGAAAGCCATGTCAGTGAAATGTCACATAATGCCAATCCATAGTTTGAAATGGATGCCTGTAGTTTTGCACAACTATAATTCTGTTGAAATAGTGTAACGTCCACAGTACATTGTGGTACATTGAGAGTTTGGAAAGTAATTCTTATTCTATGCCATTTGTGCACCATATATGCAAGCCACCTGTAATGTCAGAAATGTGGTTAATGCTTTTTGAGTCATTGCTGTGTGTGCTATATGGTCTATATAGCAGCAAGTGATTCTTCAAGTTTTACAGTGTGTATCTTTTCTTACAGGGTGTGTGCTCTAAGGTGTATATATAGCAGCGAGCGATTCTTCATGTTTTACAGTGTGTATCTCTTCATACACGGTCGTATCTGTCAGCTTTGTACTTAGCCCAGTCTTGTTTCATCTCGACCCAAAATGTGGGCCAGGCCTGGTCCCTCCAAAGTGCCTGGTAAGGGGATACCCTCCCCCTTTCAGCCCCGGGATAAGAATAGGATGTTGACAGGGTCTTGGGACCAGCCTCGATGATAGTAATGTTGGGTGTCCCTTTGAGGAAGAAAGAGCAAGAAAGAGAGGGACATAGAGATAGATAGGTAGTATTATATAAAGAGGTATACTGTAAATAGATGAGATAAATAGAGATAGATAGATAGATAGATAGATAGATAGATAGATAGATAGATAGATAGATAGATAGATGGATAGATAGATAGACAGATAGATAGATAGATAGATAGACAGACAGACAGATAGATAGATAGATAGATACAATTGTAGATAGAGATGGATAGATGGATAGATAGATAGATAGATAGATAGATAGATAGACAGATAGATAGATAGATAGACAGATAGATAGATAGAGATAGATAGATAGATAGATAGATAGATAGATAGATAGATAGTTACTAGGATTTTGCAAGTGTCTTACAATAGTAGCTGTTGATGACAGGATTGTTCACTTGTCTTTATACCATCAAATGCCTGATATATGGCTGTGTAACTGGAGTCTTCCTCAAAATGTCTTAATTTCTTTATCCATTTGAGAGACTGACATAATAAGGGCTCATCCAAAGTTCAGCCTTAAAGGACAAGTTCACCCAAATATATGTGTGGATTGAGTGAATGCAGCAATATTGGTAGAACACGTTGGTGAAAGCTTGAGGAAAAGTAGACAATCGGTTCAAAAGTTATGAATTGTTAAAAGTTTTTTTGTGCAGCCTTCACTGGATGAAAAGACCAAGTGCTACAGTTTGTGATGTCACATACTAGGAATGACATAAAGAAAAAGTAAAGAAAATTCAATATATTTTCACTTTTCTAGCATAATAAAAGAGCACTTGACTTGCCCATTTCAGAAAGCAGAGAATAATATTACCCTTAACCTATGTCGGTAACAAGTCAAGGGAATGTGTACTTTTTATTAAAGAAATGAAATTTTATGGATTTCTGCTTATATTTTCTTTATATCAATCTTCCTATGACATCACAAAAGCTCTTTAGTAGTCTTCTATCCAGCAATAGTGGCACTGAAACTTAAAACTTTGTAAATTTTGAACAAATTGTCTGATTTTCCTCAAACTTTTACTGATATGTTCTAGGAAAGCAGTGATATTGCTGCATTTACTCAATCCACACATGTATTTTCCAGAACTGTCTGTTAATGTTTTTGATAGGAGCTGTTTTTATGAACACTCGGCGTTCACATTTCCCTTGTTCAATTTACGAAATTGGCCGGGAATTCTTCTGTATTTTTCTGTTTGTCCAGTGGCATGGAGGTGGCTGAAATGAGCCCGTATGGTGTATTTTAAGTCATGTGTAGAATAACCTTTTGATTTAAAAATAAGAAAAAGATCCTATCTATTTGAAATTCTGTATGGATGATGTCAGTGCCATCCTATTCACTTTCACATCAACTGCGTGATTCTTGTGATACTCAGAATTGTGTAAAATTGAACAGATCCTCCAGCCAAACTTTCTTCTTTTTTTTAAATAAAGGAATTAAAATTCATTATCCACATTTTTTTATACATAAATTATGTAAAGAACAAGAATGGATTGCATGTTCATGCGCATTCTAAAAAAGAAAAGTCTGTAGAGTATCTCTTTCTGCATACACATGCACACAAACACACATGCAAATACACAAACACACACACACACACACACACACACACAGACTAGTATCATGCAATCTGCTCATTGAGCTTAAAGGGTAATTTGAAGTGAAGGGCATGCAGTGTACTGTACGTAACCCTCTGCGATGCAGCCACTGGTTTCGAGATGATGCGGTGTACTGGGCATACAATGTACCAAGAATAAGTCTCTAAATTGGGTGAGAACAGCTCCAATTATCCACCAGGAGTTCTGTCGCTTCTTCCACCAGCTATCAAACTCGTCATCCTCTCACAACCATACCTTTAAACTTGAGACTCTGTATTTTCTCAATACTTAAAAGTGAAGTACCATGCACAACTTTGCACAGTGTTTTGTTTTGTTGGTGTGGTTTTTTGTTTTGTTTTGTTTTGTTTGTTTGTTTGTTTTTATTTTTTATTTTGTGTGTGTGTGTGTGTGCGTGCTGGGCTAATTCTGGTGAAATATGCTTGATTTGCTTTTAGTGCCTTTACAGAACTTTCTCTTCAATAGTTTGTCCCCTCTAAACTTTGCTTCCTGGAGTTAGCCATACATCCAATTGTGAAACCAGAATTCTAATATTTTTTTTCTATCTTGCACCTAAGCCATTCTCCTGAAACACCAAGGTGAATTATTGGGGAAAAAAAAAGGCAAGCTAAAGTGTCTTCCTGTTGATGTAGCATTAAAAATAGGAAAAAAAAAAGTTTACTTGTATTTACACGATAGCTTTCCTCCAAGACCCTGGCAAGAAGTATCTTATCAACCTGCATGTACTCAATGCATTTCAACTTTGTATACCGGTACTTTATACATTGTAGTCGAGTGTGTATCTATGTTAGTAATAGTTTATTTATTGTTGCTGTGTAGGGCAATTCTTTTTCTAGCTGTTAGAAACGGCCAGCATGAAGTGGTCTCTACCCCCCCCCCCCCCCACACACACACCCATGATCTCATGACAGTTGTGTACTGACTCAGCTCATTTTCGATGGCATCTTTGATTCATTCATTAAAATCCATATCATTTCTCTAAATATTCATTATTGGGAAAAATAGAGTATGGCATGTATAGATCTTCCCCCTCAATTGTTAAACAAACTAGTGGCTACTCAACAGTACTTGCATTTATAACAAAAGCTTGAACTCTACTATTAAAAACAGAGCCAATGGAGATATGGCCTTCTTGCTCTCAGCATGAAAGGCTAATCTTCGTGTGTGGCTTGTGCTTCGTGTTCCACTGTGTGTGCATTCCTGTTTGGGTGTCAAATGTCTCGAAGGGATTTACTTACATCTACTCTCAGTCATCTACTATTAAAGAGACAACATACATGTATACATACATACATACATGCACCCATACACACATACGGTGTACATACATACACACATACATACATACATACATACACACACACATACAGTATACATATATACATAGATTTGTGTTTGCCTCATACAGGTACTATATTCAATTGACTAGTAGAATGAATGTATTTCAAGATAATATTTCTGGAATGGATGTTTAGCCAATCACTCAGATTCCCATACTCATGCTGGACCTATCAGCCACCAAACAAATTCCAAAACCGTACTCACCATCATGGCATACAGTGTAAACTAGTGACACAGACACAACCTCAAAGAAGTAGCATTTCATACCATGAGGGTAGAACATTCCGTATGCTCCAAGAAGAAAAGCCATCATTTGTTACACTGCGTGGCTATTAATGTCAAAGTACTTTGACCGAAGAATAATACAGACCTTCATTTTTAATTTTTTGTCATTTTTTAAACACGATAACCACTAAGCCCAAAGCATGTGTTACATAGTTTTGGGACCCCACATGTGCCGTATGTACGCAAGTTACTGTGAGCCACATCCCTGGATGACACAGACGTACATGTATACATGTCACAAATTATTAGCATCATAGTTTTTAGCGTGGTGTAAAATACACATAGTATTCTTTAATTTGCACAAAAGATATCAAATCATTTTATCATTCTCCCATGAGAAAACAGGAAAAATGATTTACAGTCATGTGATTATTTGTTTCCAATTGCTGACTGGTGTAATGACTATCAAGCTATGACAATAGTATAAATGATTGTGCAGAGTTTTTCCAGCTTCTGCCACTTGAAATCGATCTGTCCATTAATCCTGTCTCTCGTTTCAAATTCTTTGCCCGCAGGAGGACGCCACTCTCATCACGGAGATAAAAGACGACTTGCAGTCTGAGTGCTCGCGGTTCGGCGAAGTTAAGAAAGTACTCATATTTGACGTGAGTTGATTTCCTCTCTGCTTGATACAAACATTGTAATCTGCTTAGCATGCGTGATGCTGCAGATGATGATGTGGGGGTGTTAAAGACATTATTTACCATATGCAGATGAAACAAAAGCCCAGCTTTAGCACTCCAAAATACTTCTAAAATGTGAGTTATGGATAGAAACAACCAATGTGAAAATGTAAATCAGTATAATCAATGGCAAAGTATTGTTAAATATACAGAATGTGAACAATACAACAGTTATAATAAAATTGTTTCTAGAATAAACTGTCTATAGTTATGGTTTATTGAGAAAATAGTGAAACAGCTGGTGATATCTCCGTATATTTTAGAATGGAATGGAATGGAATGGAATGGAATGGAATGGAATTGAATTGAATTGAGTTAAATTGAGTTGAATTGAATTGAACTGAATTGAATTGAATTGAATTGTCTTTGAATACTTCTCTGCAGCGCCATCCCGACGGAGTGGCCTCTGTCAAATTCAAAGATGCCGAGAATGCTGACACCTGTATAAAAGCCCTGAACGGCAGGTAAAGATTAAACTTCTGAAGTGAACTGTCATTATCCTTCTAGACTAGAGACCACAGTCAAACTTGACTATATAAAGTCAACCTCATGCAAGTCGACAAATTGTCAAAGTCAAAGAAAAATTCTTCCATGATGGATGTAAACATGTTATGTTATTAAATTCAAAGCTAATGCTTATTTGGGCAACATTTTAGAGAATGTTTGTTTCTGTCTGTGATTGGCAGAATATTAGTATTTTTTTCTTCTGATAATGTGCAGATTCAATAAGTTCACCTTTTTCATTTAATCTCTCTTTATAGACAGATCCAACCTGGCAGTAAAATCCCTCATTACTGCGGTTTCCTATACACGCACACATATACGAATGCATGATTATTGCAACCGGCTCCCGCCCGCTACAATAAACATGTCATGCATGCAGCATGTGCGTGCGTGTTTGGGACACCGTAGTAGTGGTGGATTTTCCGCCAGATTGAATCGGTCAGTAAAAGTCAGGGTTGCCAATTTAGTGAGCACACAGATGATAATTTATGTACACTGTAGCAGCAAAATTACTCACGGGACTTCATGGGTTGATTCAATGCAGGTGGTTCGCCAAGCGCCAGCTGGAGGTCCAAGCCTGGGACGGAAAGACGGACTACAAGATAGAGGAGACGGACAAGGAGAGGGATGAGAGACTGAAGAAGTGGCAGGACTTCTTGGAGGAGGATGAAGAGAAGGAGGATGGAGATGGAGAGAAGGGACCGGGGAGCAAAGAAGGAGCAGGCAGCGAAGAGAGGAGAGAGGAAGATGCAGGGGGCGTTACCACGGAAACGGTCAGGGAGGAGTCATGATGGTCTCCTTAGTCAAAGTGACCACCAGTGACTGCCGAGGTGAGTTTCTTTTTTTTTCTTTTGGCTTATTTTTGTCTAATCCAAGATTTGTTTGTTTGTTTGTTTGTTTTTTATAGATTTTTGTATCATAACCCCCTTAGATTAGAGGCTTGTGTATTTTGGGAGTTCTTTATGGCCTTTCAGCCCCATCTCTTGTGAACAGGTCTAATTTGCATTTGCTTACTATGCCTTGTCCGCCTTGGACTACTGAGCCTAAAAATGTTGGAATTCGCAGGGTGGGAATTTGTTGCAAGTTCATCGTGTCACTACCGGCAACCAGGGATAGCCTGGTGGTAGTGTCCCTGCCTGGAAAGGAGTAGATGACAAGTTCATTACCCGCTGGTTCCCTTTTTCTGACACATTTGTTAAAAATGTAGATCAGCAGTTGCGATCTTACAAATTTCATTTGTGCAGAGGAAGACAAATTGAAGAAAACTCGTACCTCAACAGTTAGTATCATCTTTTTGCTATTATTTCCAATTTTGTTTAAAGGGACATTCCAGACGATTCACATAATTTCACATTATTTGGTACATAAATTGATAATGCCATATATAGATTAGTGGAATTTTTTGTGGTCCTTGAGTGGAAAAACCAATACTCTAAAAACCCCAAAACATGAGACACTGAACACAGATGATGACATACCAGGCTCATATATTCCAATAATGTAGCATCGTAATTCCCTTACAATACCACTTGCTTAAAGCCTTACAGTCGTGGCGAGGGGTTTGTGTGGCACGGAGACGAGCGCAACTCGCTGCCTCCCCCCATTCTGTATCAAATGTCGTGACACCGAATGAGAATAGCTCTGGCTCATGGGTCAGCAAACACACACTGGGCTCAATTTTTACCTGACCCAAAATGGCTGTCCGAGCCTCGCAAGCTTCCAAATGGATGCACACTCACAGTGCGCATGCGCATGAAGAGAGGCCAAAAGAACCCACGTCTTCTGGCCTCTCTAGCCTCCAATCACAGCAGCTCGCGGTCACAATGTTTGTGTATGATGCGTACACACACACACACACACGTGTCTCAGTGGCAGTATTGTCCCACATGTTTGTGGATAGCACTGCAGTCTGGCATTGCGCAATTGCATGCACAAATTTCATTCGTTCGGAGGAGTTACATAATAACGTGCCATTAGGGGTTAGGATCGTCCGACTTTAACAACATCATTTGGGTAGAATATATGCGTGCTTTCTTGTTGTTTTGCTTCTACGAGCACCGAATCATTCATTCTTATGTGAAGCTGCTATGTCATCATCCTTCTTCATTGTGATTTGTTATGAATTTTTAAAAGTTCTTATTTCTAATCCCAATTATGTGACCCTGCGTCACAAAACCAACAAAAAGTCACCAGACATGGGTTTTTAGTTCAGGGCAGATTCTGAAAGAGCAGACTTTAAGCATAAAAATGATGTATAACTCAAGTCAAATGGACTCTCCTAAACTATCTAAAGCTGGTATCTCACTGAGCGGCGAACGTTTGCGAACGTAGCGAATTTGAGATTCGCCAACTTTTCTGACAAATGTTTGCGAAAAATCAAAGTTCGCTTCTGCCATTAGCGACAGTTAGCGACTTTTAGCGATGTTTAGCGACAATTAGCAACACTTTAGCGAATGTTTGCGAAAGTGTTTGCGAACACAGGTGGCGACTATTAACGAATGTTAGCAAATGTTAGCGACAATTTTTCAAATGTTAGCGACAATTTTGCAAATGTTAGCGACAGTTTTGCAAATATTAGCAACTGTTTGCAAATCCTTTGCGACAATTTTGCGAATGTTCTTGGACCTAGAAAAGTACCAGGCGATTGTGTATAGTAAGACCCATAAAACGACATAAAACCTTCCACTGAATTCAGATCTCTTGTGACAACCGTTCAAGATGGATTTCCAGGATATGGAAATAAATTTCTGCCAAGAAGAGGCTCAAGGTGTTGCTATCCTTGAAGAGCTGCTTTGTCAGGCTGCTGCTACAGCTATTCTCTCTAAAAAAGAAAGAGTGAAAATGTTCACTCTTGAAGAAGTGAATAACACAAAAGAGCGAGTTTCAAGTGAAATTAGAGTGATTTTGGACTGAAAATGTTCATTTTCACTCATTTTGGAGTGACTTCAGGGATCACTCCAAGATTTTCGAGTGATCCCTGAGGTCACTCCAAAATGAGTGAAAATAGATATTTTCACTCAAAATTCACTCCAATTTCACTCAAAACTCACTCTTTTCTGTAATTCACTCCTTCAAGAGTGAACATTTTCACTCTTTCTTTTTTAGAGAGTTGTGCAGCATAAGAGAAATAGAATAAA
Organism: Diadema setosum; assembly: GCA_033980235.1. Taxonomy (NCBI): domain Eukaryota; kingdom Metazoa; phylum Echinodermata; class Echinoidea; order Diadematoida; family Diadematidae; genus Diadema; species Diadema setosum. The sequence goes on from CM067076.1 coordinate 26,635,577, forward strand.
GAAAAACAAGAAAGGAAGAAGAAAAGAAAGAGAGTCAGAGAGTGCTTGTTGCAGAGGACAGACTTTAGTCAAAATGAAAACCTTTTGAAGCAATTACAATCATGATGGAGATGTCAAGAGCTTCAAGAACTTTCTTAGAGAGGAACCTTGTCTGTTTCAGAAGCTTTTATATAGGAACCATGTGGTTACTTGTTCGCTAGCAGTGGCGAATCATATAAAAACGTTAGCGACACCGTATTACGACCGTTTGCGAATTCTTACGAGTGTTTTGCGAATGTTTGCAAATGTTTGCAACTGTTAGCGAAAATACAAATTCGCAAAGGTTCGCAAAGAAATTTTGAACATGTTTAAAATTTCTTTGCGACAAGAAAAACTGTTTGCGACAATAAAAACCGTTTGCGAACTTTCTTGCGAATGTTAACGAACCTTTTGCAACCGTTTACGAACCCTGGCGAATTCCCAAATTCGCTACGTTCGCAAACGTTCGCCGCTCAGTGAGATACCCCCTTAAATATTGGAAACAAAGCTCACACTCTGGAAAAGTGTGTACTGAGAAAAGAGACTTTGTAATAGGGTGTATTCAAGCACTCAATCTTACCAAGCTATGCTGAAATGTAACACACTCAATTAACACATTCTATCCATGACTACAAAGATACCAACTTTCAAAGCAGTAGCATCATTCTTTCAAAGGTTATTGGAGTTGAAAGTGAAGAGAGTGAATGTGAATGGCCTTGTTGATGCCCTTGAAATGTTGGGGCATCCAAGCCCACTTTGCCCCAAGCTGAAATTACCCCTTTAAAAATGGCCTTGACCTTCAAAAATCTTATTGTTTTGAGTTCTGCATTTTGGCAATACATACTGTAGACCTTTTGGGAGAATAACACTGTATGGTGGAGGCATACCAGTTGCCATAGTGACATTTCTAGTTTTCAGTAAAATCAAATATATTTGAGAATGATCAAGTGAAGCTGTGAACATGTTTTGTGATCAGCAAAATGCTGAGAATTTGATATATCAAATCCTTATTCTATCTCTATCATATACAAGGGGGCATGCCATAAAATTGCACTTGAGTCTTGTTCAAGTTTGCCCATCAGCTTCCCGCGGGAATGCAAAGTGCACTGTGCAGAGCACACCGAGGCCATAGTACGCATACCTCCCATTATTTTTACAGCGCCGATGAGACCCTTCAAAATTTCTGCAATTTCTGCATCCCAAGTGTCGGCTTAAAGGAGATGCTTGTATTGTTGCATTTAGTCTGGCTGTGGGTAAAGTCTGCATTTTAAGTATGCGTTTGAAAAGATGACAGTGCCAAAACAATAAAGAATATGGATTATGGAGAACAAAAATTATAGCAGCAAAAAATAATCTGAGAAGGGTGCTTCTTGAAACTATTGTTAGTTACCAGCTACTATTCACCACCTTCTATTGAAGTGGTTAGATGTACTTTCAAGTGACAAATGTAATAAAGACTTCCACTTATCATTTCTTTACAGTTTGAAATGCATTCAGGGACCCGTTATGCAATATTGTTCCGTGAGTTTGATGATAACTGCCATCAGTTTTCATGTCAAATAGAGATGAACATGTAAAGCCCAGAATTCAATTTGGATGTTGTGAGGTGAGGAAGTATTTCATCGTAGAGGTTTAAAGGACAAGTCCACCTTCATATTCATGTGGATTGAGTGAAAGCAGCAATATTAGTAGAACACTTCAGTGAGAGTTTGAGGAAAATCGGACAATCCTTTCAAATGTTATGAATTTTTGAAGTTTCACTACTACAGTGTATGATGTCACATGTGTAGAACAATATAAGCAAAATATAAAGAGAATTCCACAAAATTTCATTATTTGAAAAAAGTACGCATTCCCTTGACTCATTACTGATATATGTTATTGGTAATATTATTCCCCCTGTCTTTAAAAAGAGGCAAGTCAAGTGCTCTTTTATTATGCGAGAAAAGTGAAAATATGTTGAATTTTTTTAAATATTTTCTTTATACTATTCCACACATATGACATCACAAGCTGTAGTAGTCTCCTCATCCAGCAATGGCGGCACTGAAAGTTCAAAAATTCATAAAACTATCGAATGGATTGTCCAATTTTCCTCAAACTCTCACTGATGTGTTCCACTAGAATTGCTGCATTCTCTCAATCCTCATGTATGTGAAGATGATATTGTCCCTTTAAACAACCCCTTTGGCAATGAGTGGGACTTTTCATTCAAGTTACTCCAGTAGATATCACTCATCAAAGTATGAAATGACTGGAAAAAAAAAGGTAATGCCTTTCCTCAAAATAGGCATCACCTGCAGTACATAATTAAGGAAACAGAAGAAATGTTTGATTGCGCTATAACTTCAATAAGAAGAATCGTGTGTGTGAAAATTGGAGCTGTGAGCCCTCATGCCAGACCAATGAGATTTATGAGAGGAATGAGACTTAAGTCACAACTTCAGTCTCATTCCCTTTGATTCCATGTTTGATGCCGCCACTCAAAAATATTTGGAGTATGTGCCAACTTGAATCTGCCCCATGGTTAAGAAGACAATTGATTCACATCCTGTTGCATAATGACTAGCCACTCTGAAAGGAAAATACATCTTTATGATGGCAATTACTTTTCATCATCCCTACTTATAAAAGATGAGCAGTACAGAGTGGTAAAGATGCAGGGATGCATGAATGGGAATTGCACAGAGATTGCCGAAAGAAAAATCAAAATTACTTTGCGCGACATGTGTGAACACCAATCTACATATATGTTTGAGATAAAAACTATACTTGTATATATCATAATATTATCTAATATCTTACTAGTTTCATGTCGGAATTGATCAGGAAAAAAAATGATAAAATCGGCCTTCCAGGAGGGTATAGTGTTACATTATTTCACAATATATGGCTCTGATTTACACTTTTTGAACATACACTGTAGTACTGGATGGGATTGACTTTTTTTAAATACTTTATCATAAGGTGAAATTTCATTTCATTTGATAAATAAACAAGCAAAACGTACCCAGAGTTGTGTCGATCTTCAAAAGAAAGCTACAGATTGCTCAGAAAGATGTTACATGTAGTGTCAAACCCTAATCATCAAAGGCACAAATGCACCTGTAGAATTCTTCATTCTTGCATTGATAGAAAACTGGCAGCTGTTTCAATAAATATATCCAGTTGGAACACCATCTGTTGAACCTCCTTGGTCATACTTGGCTTGTCAATTAACCCATTCCCTACAGGAACCTGGTGGCCTTTGCATAAAGTTTGGGGGGATTTCAGAATTCATGGCAGAAGGGGTTAAGGGCCTCAAGAAAACACATTAAAAAGTGACTGCATCTTGTGTGAAAGACAGAAAGGAGCTTCACTGCTGAAACTGGAATCCACAAATGTAGTTTAGTTTTGTCCATGGATTTTGCAAATTCCGACCACAAAAATGCACTTGAAATCATATCACGTATGCCAACAGACATCCAGCTATGCCTATTTTGCAATTCTTAAAGTCTGTAGACAGAATTTAATCCATGGATTTGATTCAATCTACCTTTGTGATTTCAAGTCAATGCGTTCATGGCATTTCAGTGTCAAAGTCCTAATCTAATAGCAGAACGCATGAACATGACGAATGGCACATATCATCTTGTATCTTTAACATTGATTATGTTAATTAACATTTTTACAGTGGAAGAGCCTGCAAACTGACTATTATCATACCTCAGCAGCATATTAAAGCCACTGATTACCATTGGGAGCAGTGATTGAAAAGATTTTAAAGTTATCAGGTTTGATGCATAGTTCAGTTGTATCACAAAATATCCTACCATATAAAGAGTTTGCAATAAAGCCACAAACATAAGGAGATATACATCACTTATTTTCTCAATAAACCATAACTGTAGACGGTTTATTCTAGATTTTTTTTTTTTTTTATAAAACTTGTTCACATTTTGTATATTTAACAATACTTAACGTTGATAACACCAATTAACATTTTTACAGTGATTTTATTTTCATCTGCAAATTGTAAAAAGGTTTAACACTTCCGCCAACATTTGTCGGGAACTTGATTACTTACTTCTTGGAGGATCCATTCAAATTCTGGGAAAGTATGTGTACAAATTACCAATAAAGAAGGGAAATACGAATACCAACAAAAGTAGTGGTGTACTCCAAACCTCTCAAGACCTCCATTTTGACATTCTTGCTTTTGATATTGTGCTTAGATGTCTTGCCAATTAGACTGAAAGGAAACCGGTGTCCAAATATTTGTGTTTATTGAGTGACTGCTCAATAAACTAATATATTCAATAGTGAATATTGAATACATTGAATATTGAAAATATTGAATATTTGAATCGGCTCCCCACTGAAGTTCGAAACGCCACCTGTCTTTAAGCATTCGTAAGAGCATACGATATCTCTTTTGAAGTAGAATTGGGTCGTTTTGATATCCCTATATTGTATTGTGTAAAGGGTATCATCGTATTTCAGTTAATGCTATGAATTCGTGATTATCATAAACAAAACTTATTTTGCACTTTACACACAGCTTTGTTATTTTTTTTTATATTGCTATGTCAAGCAGAATGTCCTTGATGTGTTACTTTGTGCATTCTGCATTAATTGTTGTAGTTTGTTATTCTGTTGCAGGGCCCCCAAGAGTATGTAAACTCTTGTATAAATAAGTATAAAAGATATAAAGTATAAAAGAAGAGTATATAAAAGAGTATATATAAAAGGGTATATAAATACGTCAGTGTATAAACCACTGATGGGGCTACCCTGGGTGAAGAATACTGCAAATAAATAAATGAATAAATAAATGCAGCAATGTTAGTACAACACATCAGCAAAGTTTGAGGAAAATCAGACAATCTATTCAAAAGTTTTGAAATTGAAAGTAATGGTACCAGAATCACTTGATAAGAAGACTTCAACAATTTGTGATGTAACACATTGACAAGGATGTAAAGAGGATATAAAAAGAATTCGACAAAATTCCAATTTTGTTGTTTTTTTAGTGTGAGAAGTACACAATCCCTCCTCTTGATACTGACATATGTTTAGAGTAATGTATTAGTAATTCCTTCTGTTTTCTGAAAGAAAAGTGCTTTTTCATTAAGCTAGAAAAATAAAGGATCTTAAAAAAATCTCTTTTTATTTTCGTGATACTGCTGTCCATGCCTGGCATCAGAAAATGTTGTAGTCTTTTCATCTAACGATAACAGCACCAAAACTTTAAAGAATTCATAACTTTTAAAATGATTGTCTAATATTCCTCAGACTTAACTGATGTGTTCTAACTGACATTTTATGCATTAATTCAATCTTCATATATAATTGGGTTTCATTCCCCTTTAAAAAGTTGATAAGGTCCATATTTACACAGGGGATCATTTTGGGACTGGTGGGGGAGACTAACTAGTATGAAAGAGTAGCAGGGCTCCCCGAGGGCTGGTCTATCATTTACCAGTCCAAGTCCAATGCGACACAGGGGAATCCTGGACCCATGCCACACTAATAGCTCCTGGGCGTCCCCACTGGGGGGATACTAGGGGGAGAAAGAGAGGGATTATGGGATTAGATTTCATTGGCTTTTGTGATGCAAAAATATTTGGGCGCTTGAAAATGAGAGGAAGTTTGATGATGAAAGATATTCTGATCCATCTATCCCACCACAGTTGAGTTCAGTATATTCTTCTGTTTCCATTTTCTCCTCTGATATTGCTTCTCTCTCTCTCTCTCTCTCTCCCTCTCTCTCTCTCTCTCTCTTTCATCTAGTAAGTGGTCATGAAAAGCTCATGCTGAAGTTTTTAGGGTGAAAACTATAACTTTATTTTGTTCACTGCTGCACAAATTCATTCGTCCTTTTTGTACTGGCATGGATTTTGGCCTATCATTAGATGCTTTAACAGCCTTAAAATCATAGACCAAGAGAACAGTGCGAATTTTTGCTCACTTTAACATTGCTTTCATTGAATTTGATGCTTTTTTTTGGGGGGGGGGGGGGGGGGGCAAGTGCAACTTCTTATGCACTGTTTTCACCAAATTTTCCCTGAAATGATGGTGGAACAATAAACATCTATGTGGAGAAAAGCTTTTGATCATACAGTGGACTCCCATTATAACGAAGTCCGCGGATCCGGCAATTTTCTTTCGTTATATAAAAATTTCGTTATAACCGAACAAACAAATAAACAATAAAAAACATAGAGTGGATAATGTTGTGTCCCAAATTTTTACTTTGTTGAAACCGGAATTTCGTTATAGCCATGTTCGGTTTAACGGGAGTGCACTGCACAATATTTCCTCATATTAGAATGTTTAAATTCATAAAATCTAAACCATGGCATGTTTGAACATTAATAGACTTAGAATGTCACATCATTTTTATTCTAATTCTTGATTTGCAACATTGTGTTGGCACACTCATTTGTTTGCAATTTGTCAGTGAAAAGAACTGAACTCTACAAAGAATATTGTTCAAAATTAAGAAAGAAGAAGGCAAAGTAACAAAATTGCATGAAAATGGCATGACCCAAAGGATGAAAACAATCAGGAAATATTTGGCAATGAAGTATAAATCACAGCAAGTTTTTCATGCATGACATAGATTTTGTTGGCTCTTTTTATTCAAGCTGCTTATTTTATGTCAGCACAGTCAGTTTTTGCACACTTGATCCCCTGTAGATGGGGGAGTGTGTTGACGTGCAGATGCCATAGAGTGAGAAGACCAGTCTTCATGTTTTTAGTCGGGAGTACTAGGACTGGGTGGGACTGGTAGCCAGCCATGGGAAGTGATTACGTAAGGAAAAAATGTTCAGATCTCTATCAGGGATTCTTTGGATTTGGAAACAACATGATTGTGGTGGAGATACAGACTCCCTCTTATCCCCCTTCCCCTCCCTCTCCCCTTCCCCACCCCTTCTCTTTCTCTCTTATCCTTTTGCTACCTCCATATCCCCTCCCCTCCTCCTTGTTTCTCCCCCTCTCATCCCCTCCCTGCTTCTTTTTCCCTATCCCCTCCCCTGCCCACCTCCTGCTCCCCTCCCACCCCTTCCTCTCCTCCTCCCCTCCTCTTCACCCCCTCATCCCCTCCCTGCTGCCCCTCTCCCCCTTGGCTCTTCTATCTTCCGTTTGGACTCATTTGCCATGAATGTGTACAGCTGTGGCAAGACACGAATGCCCCCCACTTCACAAGAGTTTCAGAAGTCTCTTTCAAAGACCTCACACACAGTTTGCTGGGCTGGCACTGACACTTAGAAGCAAAGTGGGCCAAAACCGAACACATCACCATGTGAATGTGATTACATGTATCATTCATTGTCTGGGAGATAGCTTAACACCACTTCACCGAAATGATCATGTGTCTAGGCACCAAATGATGCAGACAGTCGCTTCAACCATTGGGATTGATAAATTTACCCCCTGGCTGGTGGTCAATATAGATACAGAGCTCAGCACTAAGTTTTTTTATCTGGTGGCCTAAAAAAAAAAAATGTATTGGTCCAAAATAAAAAGAAACATAATCCATTTTTAATCCTAATTGTCTTATCAGGCCATTAAAAGATAACCTTTTTGGAAATTTGGTGGCCCAATATGAAGTTTGAGTGGCCCTTGTGCCACTGGGCAACACAAATGCCAAGCCCTGTATAGATGCATGTATGCAATACAAATTTGTATACATGTATATTCATATACATGTATGCTTAGGCTTTGCAGAGTAGAGCAGATTAGTTGTGATGTTTATTACTGAGCATTTATGGCAATATTCAGTGGTTGAAAGGGATGATTTAAGAAATTCATATGGGTTCTCAAAGGCCTTCTTGTTGGGGCTAAGCGCTCACTGGCGGCTCAACTCTGTTTTTCATGATGACTCTTCGCTCGTTTCTCTAGCAGTATCAATTTAAAAGCAAGAGGGCCTTTGACAAAGGCCAGAGGTTCAGAAACAACTTGATTATAATCAAGTTTCGATTGTTGTGGAGATAAGGACATCCTTGTCCCATTTTGCTTGTTAAGGACACAGTACATTCTGTGGCAAGTTGAGCAAGGCATCTCAACCAAGCATCTCACAAGTATGGTGCAACAGAAAAGACTCAATAACAACATAATATACCAGTCACTACAGCTTCCTCTCTGTGGAGTAGTTTTTCCTTGTTTTTATATGATAAACTTTCTGCTCATGTGAGAGCCCATGTGTATGACTTTAATCAATATGGTATTTCCAACATGGAGTTTTCATAAAATGAAACATATGATTTGAGTGCAGCAGCCCTAATAAACCAAGTCTTGAGGGTATTCACACAGTTCAAGTGTCAACAAAGGAGAGGTTCAGTATGATTTTTATACAGGTACAAAAAATGAGCTGCTGAAAACTACTCATAGGCCTGTGGAGTAAAATCGAGTCACTGACTGTGTAATATTGACTCCATTTTACAAAGGTCATACAACAGTATGTGTTTCTAACTAAAATTTATTTAGGCGCATAGCACATCACAGTCTGAGCATTTGGAAATTGTGTGCTGTAAGCAAATATTTAATGTGATGTTTCATCTTTTGAAAAAAAAATACAGAGGGGGTTGTTTTCTTAAATATTTTTTTTTTTTTTTTGTACACAAGGGAGAAACTTTCAAACATCAGTGTTTGACAGTAAGCTACGAGGGTGTGGATGGACTTACTTGATGCACTTACTTGATTTACATTTATTCTTCACAAAGGTGTATTGCAGTTTGGTTTTCTATGCTTTCTGCCTCCATTGGTCAGGTAAAAAGAAGGAAATTTGTTAATTTTCACCCTATGAAAATCAAAAGAAAATAAAACAACAAAACAGCATCAAATTATTATTATATGATTCAAATAGTACATTGTGCGAGGCAAGGATTGTTGTTTCTGAAGGTATAATCATATCATATTCTTGAGCATTCTTTTCCAACTTCTCTTTGTTTTATTGCGTGCAGGTACAATGGATTTGATCACCGTCTTCTCCCTTCACTCAGCGACGTAGTCGAGGAGCCTTACAGTCAGACTGCGGGCAGTTTGGATGCAACCCTTGAATCTTTACAGCAAAGTTTAGCTTTGTACAGTCACAAGCATTCAGGAATCTGGTCATCTGAAGGTCTATCATTACATGGAGTATATAGGTTTTCTGCCAAGATTTCCAAGTTTGACCATCACCCAGAGTTCAACCTTCTTTTCTCTGAAAGATTGCTCCTTTGCTTGCTTGTGTTGGACAAAATGTTTGCAGTGTATTGTATTGGCAGCAAGGGTGCAAATATCGTTGAAGAATGGATCTGGTACTCAGGCAGAATAAAGTGCTCTTGAAGCATTGGTAAATTGATCAGCAAGCAAGTGTATTTGAGTTTATGTGAATATTTCTGTGTCATCAGTTTTATGAAGCTTGAAGCATGCTACGAAAACATGATGAGCTACCAAAATCATGAAGAACTTAAACCTCTGGATAGTGGCATCACTAAATCTCATTGACATAATACACAAACAAATCACCAATGGTAGCATAGGAGTTAATCCATCCTTTAAACAGTTACAGGGTTACATTTGACATGCTGTGAGGGGGGAAAAAAATCATAGAGTTATTCCCCTAGGATACTTTTGCATGATTTTGTAGTACCTGTGTTCCTATCTCTGCTGTGTATAGTATTTATAGCATTCCACCTCTTTCATGCTTTGTTAACAAATATCGATAAATAAATGAATGAATGAATAAATAAATAAATGAATAAATAGATAAATAGATAAATAAATGATAAAAAATAGAGTGTGATCCTAAAACATCAAAATATGACCCAGTGGTTTCTGTTTGGTTGAAATGAGAATATTTGTACTCCACAAGAAATGTTTTGATAACCAATTATTCAATAGTTGGTAAGGTTTTCTGTTTCATGGGAGGATAACCTTTGTAATATTTCAAAAAAGGAAATTATGGCTCAGACACATGAAAAAGAAGCATATATTGCAAGGCAAAAACAAGCTAACACCTATTCAAAAGAGTATTTTTGTATGTATATTGTTGCCCATTGATGACTGAGAGTGATTTTATTTTTTAGATTTAAACAAACTGCTGTACATGTGGTTTGTAATCATTGTTGCTTTTTAGTAGTCGTGTATGTTTCTATACCTTTCTCAATATTGTTGATGTGAAGTGTCATATTGAAATTGAACCCTAAGTCTGTCAAGATGAAATCAGCCAAATTTCTGGAGGGGAATCAGGGCATTGTTGTCCATTTTAGATTAAATTAGAATATAAAATATCATATGTCTCAAATGCATTATTATGATTGCCTTAAACTTGTAGTTATGTTTCATTATCTCAATTTCTAATCAGTGATGTTCCTTTTTGATACATGACTCTTAATACCTTTAGGGAATGCAATTTCTTTTTTCAAAGAAATATGCTAAGATGAGTACAAACATTTTTTTTTTTCATCTGTTCAAACACGTTTGCACTATCCCTCATCTAAAAAAGTGCTTATTACTTCATTTCATTTCTTGTAATGAATTTTTTCCTTCTCGTGAAAAAAATGTTCCAAAGGAAATACATATATATAGATATAATGACACTTACTAAGGGAACATTTTGATTTTTGTGATACAAGTTATGGTAATATAGTACAGGCTTAATATAAGTATTACTGTAAATTGCATTTTCTATTAGGGAATGTTTAATGTGATTACATGGGTTGATACAACCCCTACAATGAGTTCAGTTATGAGTAGCTTTACATCATTGACAAGATTTTTTTTTTTCTTTCCATCAGTTATGATCAAATTCTTCATCGAAAGAACAGATTTTGTGATGACATTCTTCTTAATCAGCACTTGGAATGCATGTTTGTGTGTACATACAATGCAAATTATGAAGGAAGTGATCTGATTTAAGTCTTTGGTCCACGTTTATGTATACTTATTGCATTTGAAATCATTTTAAAGTCTAGAGGAGGCTTTATCTACATGTTTTGATATATGTTTCTTTGTAGTTATTGTAACTTCACTGACCAGTGACTTTATACATAAATTATGATTCTAAAGCTAACAGACACATGTATATAGAGAGAGAAGGGGGGGGGGGGGGGGGGGAGTCAGCTAGATTTTGATGGTGTGATAATAGGAACAAATCATACTGGTGTACTTTAACATTTTCAGTTAGAAAACCTCCCCTATTTTGGATCGATGCATTTGTGGCATGAAGTTATGGAATATTAACAAAGTGGTACAAAATTTTAGTAATATAATGTTTATCAAAGTCACATATGATGGGATAATGGGATAGGATCCTTACAAACTATCCAAGTGCTCAAGTTATGGAGCCACATAACGAAAGTCTTTTACAATCTCCGCAAACTGTTGCAGAAAATCCTGGCCTAAAACCAGGTCGTTTTCTTAAAGGTAGGGAATCCCATTTGCATGCCTTAAATGAAGAGTTGTATAAATACAGTGGTATGTTGAAGAGAGTATCATTTTAGAAACTCCCATAAAGTATTGAAAGTGGAAGGTAACATTTAGTACATTTTTATTGACCGTTAGATTTTGAATTGAAATTTTTTTGGGGCTCACCGTAAATTCCAGTACATTACTAGGCTACTTTTGCAGATCCATGCACTGCATGTGTGTCCATCATGTATATTTTGTGAAGAAAGTTCATCAAAACTTACAAACATTTCTATATACATTCTTACCACACACTCTATATGTTGTTACATCAGCTCTTATACTTTTAGATTTGTGTTTATAGATAAAAAATACAGAAGACTGCAACAAAAAGGCTTAAGTGTGGCTGACACACAGAACTACTGAGTAGTTGAGTTTTGTGCATTATTCAAATTGTAGATAACTGTTGACTTCCAAATTTCTCAGCAGTGGCCTAAACAAGTCCCCTGAGGTTCATATTTAATGTTTTGCTGCATTTTGGGAGTTCTGTAAAAGGTATCCCCTACCTTTAATGTGTGAGAGAACATACCATGGATGAATCTCTTCCTTGTAAAACAAATAGAGAGAGTAGGCCTATACATAACTTTTTTCTTGTCAACCATCTTGGGTAAACATGGTTTCAATGTGCTTCGCAATTACGTTTGTGAATGCTTTCTTCATTTAGAATGTGAAAGTACCCATATCAAGTGGTGAGGGGGGGGGGTTCTGTGAGTTTGTAGTTAAAGGGATTTGTGGAATTTATTGGGGTTCTTGAGCAGAGAAACAATACTTTGAAAAACCTTAAACAAATTACACTGAGCAAGGACACATGAAGGATGATGACATAGGAGGCTCACATATTTCAGAAATGTAGCAGTGTAATTCCATTACAATACCGCTTGCCTGCGAGTTCACCTGTGTATAATCTATGCATGCCTTCTTCTGTTCTGCTTCTTGAGCCCCATCACATGCATTCTTATGGTGACTCTGCCATGTCATCATCCTTGTTCATTGCAATTTGCTCTAAATTTAGAAAATATTCTTATTCTTCATCCCAATTATCACAAATTCTGAAACTCTGTTACCAGTATAACTAATTTATAGTTTTTCAAATGTAAAAATCTGAAAATCATCTGGAGGTCTCCTTTAATGTAATTTTCTTTTAGCTGTGAAGATGTATCTTCATGTGCCTGCCTATATGGCAGCTCAAGTTCCTATTACATACAATAAAAACCAAATCTAAAAACTCTAATCATAAAGTATGTGTTCAGCATAGTAGCATTGCTTGTCTTGTGGGATGTGTTTGTTTTCATATGAGTGCGTGTGTATGTAGATGTGTGATGGGGGGAGGGAGGGGAAGGGATGGTAGCAGTCGCGTATGTTTTTAAACACAGACAAGGACATATAATCAATAGAAAATTGTTCCTTTTTTCTCTTCAAAAGGATTTGATTAATTGTTACTACTGTAACTGTTGAAGCAGTTCAAGATGTGGTAGAAACAATGCAGGTCAGAGAGAGGAGTAATAGGAGCTGTCTGGAAGTTACACTCAAAATATATTCTTGAACATATATATTTTTTTAAGTGTATGAATATGTTTCCCTGTATGAGCATATGCGTAATGTATGTGTGTGAGTGTGTATGTGACTGTGTGTGTGTGTGTGTGTGTGTGTGTGTGTGTGTGTATGTGTGTGTGTGTGTGTGTATGTGTGTGTGTGTGTGCAATGTTTGTCAGCACAAAAGCTAAATTTAGAGTACACACTGACACGTTAATGACCTGAACCGAATTTACAGTCCTTCAGTCCTTATTTGTCAAAATGTCTTATATAGTACAGTTACCTGCAAGAAGTTCTTCTCATTTTTCACACCCTGATATCACTTTCATTCTTTATTAGAATACTTATTTTATGGCGCACTTGCGCCAGTTTTACACACAAATCATATCATTTTTATCAATTTGTAAGAAACATATAAATACACCAGTGATCCATATATAAATTTTAGAAGTACACCAGTAAACATATATATGTCGTTATAAACATATCCATGGGAAACATGATAAAATACGCTCATTGAACAGGTCAATTTCACAGCGTGTAATCTTGATAAATCAAAACCCTTTCACTGCATGTACACACATGTACTCTCCACCAACGACAAGTCTTGGGCTCGATATGATGGGGGGGGGGGGGGGGGAGGGAGGGGTGTATGCGCGTGCACGATGCGTGTGTATTCTTTTTTTCTTTTTCTTTTTTTTTTCCTGCGATGTCTGTACCTCCTGTGGCACGCACGACATTCATGATGTTCATTCTGTCCGCGATCAAAATGACACGTAAATGCCAAAGAGAACTATACAACATATCAATACAGGTCGGTCCATTGTTATTTGGAAGTGGACTTTTTGAAGTGTGGTGCGAAAATCCAGCATGTTGTCTCGCAGAACAGCGAGTAAATACGGCGGCGGTAATTATCGTGTTGTTATAGCGTCGATTCAGTTTTTCCTCTTCCGTCGTGGTTCTGCTCAGAAGCGTTGTACCTCGGTCAGACGACTTAGAGAAGAAATCATCAAACTGTCTGTATATCACGAGTAACGAGCCAACACGACTTTATAACATGCATAATTAATTTAAGGAGCAAACCGGTAAAACAGTAATACGATTACAAGTAGATACAAATCTTAACAAGAAGCGGGGAAGCCCAAGTAAAAAGAAGAAGACGAAAAAGAAGAAGATGATGATGATGACGATGGAGGAGAAGAAGAAAAAGAAAAAGAAAAGAACGTCCTGATTAAAACAGATACGATGCTCTTACCCCCTAATTCAACGAATTCAATTCAATTCAATCCAAATTAATTCATTTTATGAATGAATATTTGATAAATAAATGAATACATAAATGAATATTCTTATGTCTCTTTCCACGAAATGAGACACAAATTCGCCATTCGATCGCTAATAATTGTGAAAGAAAACAGAAAACAGAAATTCAGAGGACAGTTTCTTTCAATATTCTTCACATTTTGGTTTTAGCTGTTGCAAGTCAAAATTCTTCCCATACAATGAATACCCGTTTCACCAAACACATGAACGTGTTACCATAGCCTTTTCCTATTGTCGTTATTTGTGCTAATTTGCACCGTAGTAATAACTGTCGATGCCTCAAGTTTTGATATATCTTACTGGTTCCACGAAGCAGTTTGTACACCTCCTTATCGTTGGCTATGACATGATGGTTATGAAAAATTAGTTGCTGAGGTGATATATTTACTAAAAATAATGATGATAGGAGTTGTATAAATAGTAATAATGAGAAAAGTATCAATAATAATGGTGATTATCATTATCATCATTATTAATATTATTATCATTGTTGTTATTATTATTATTATTATTATTATTATTATTATTATTATTATTATTATTATTATTATTATTATTATTATTATTATTATCATTATTACTATTATCATCATCATCATCATCATCATCATTATCATTATTATCATTATTCGTAAATTTTCATCCGAGTTTCAGTAAACGCTATATTTGCGGAATCCGCATGACCTACTTCTTTAATATTCAGAAGGCCTATAGCAAAACTATAACGACTCGCACATATCTTAATTGTAAGAGCTAGCAAGGTAATGAATTGAGTGGTACGGAAGTAAACAACCTAGAAGGGAAGATGGCGTACATGTTAGTAGGCAAACATACAAACACGAGGATTTCCTTCCAACGGTCCACAATTTGCAGATAGTGTGTCAATATTTACGCGCCATAATAACTTTTCCCTAATCAATGGCCATTTACAGCTCTATTCAGCGCGCGACCACATCGCGCGTGAAACCGGGTAGCGATATTTTGGTAACTCGGACGATATAGGAGGAAATCCCGCCAGTTTTGATACCATTCTTTAAATAGTGTCTTTTCTCACTCTTCGTGTTTGAGTATCGCCGTCATTACAAATCTTTAATCAGCAAGTTTGAAAGAAATAACCAATGAAAATAAGCCAAGAGAGATCTATGAGAGTTCGGGAAAGAGAGTTTTTGAATTTATGCACTATATCCTTGAGCTACTGGAGAACAGGGCTGTATAAAAAAAGAGTATTCATAAGTAACCTCATTGCAGCGGTAGGGCTTAACCACTGCGGCTCTTATGCGTGATCGTCAAATGTTCGTCAAATTCTATGCCCTATGCCCTATGGACGTGAAAGGGAACAATTTAATATAGTAGAACCGAAGAGAAATGCTGAAATAACTTTTCTCATTATCATTATTATTATTATCAATTTTATCATCATCATAATTATCAGAATATTCATAGCATTGCTATTAGTGATAGCAATAGATAATTGGGATATCAATAGATTATTGGAAGATCAAAAAGTCGGTGAACATTGGTAGAGAATGAAACTATAGAGGTTATCTGCTTTACACGACAAGTAAACAGGAGTCAAACTCACAAGTAACCATCGCAAGCGCCACATGCCACAAGCAGTGAACTCGTTGCCAAATACCAGTGCGCCGTCTCCACGCTGACTACGAGTATAGATCGATCTACCTATCTATCTATCTATCTATCTATCTATCTATCTATCTATCTATCTATCTATCTATCTATCTATCTATCTATCTATCTAGCATATCTATATGTCCATCTATCTATCTGTCTGTCTGTCTATCTATCTATCTATCTGTCCGTCTATCTATCTATCTGTCCGTCTATCTATCTATCTATCTGTCCGTCTATCTATCTATCTATCCGTCTATCTATCTGTCTGTCTATCTATTTATTCATCTATTGATCTATCTGTCTGTCTGTCTATCAAACTCCTTCTCTGTCTCCCCTTCCCTTCTTCCTCCTCCCACCCTCTTCCCCCTCCCCCTCCCCCACCCCACCCCCCCGCCACAATGTGATAACAAAAGCCATACGATTAACTTGTCCACTTCAGATAAAAATGTTCAGAGTTCGCACAGTCCATCCTTCTGAGTACAGTCGTTCAATTTGTATGTCTGGCCATGGTAGACTCATAGAGATGTCTGTAGGAATTAGAAGGAGGGGAAAAAATCCGGACAATGTCCATCCAAAGCTAATTGTAGATCGCCATTACATTGTCGGTAAGGTGTGAAAAGTAAACGAGTATATTTGACTTCTTTCTCTCTAGAGGGGGTGGACATTGCACACACGAAGAAATCTTAGTGAAAGAATCATTGAGCAAATACATCATCGACAAACATTGGAGACCCACATTCAGTTTCCGATTTACATTTGTTTTATACATGCACACTCGGCCACTTTTTTTTTTTTTTTTAACTATAACATTGGATTCATATATTGTATAATATCATGAACATACACTATACATGACATATTAGCATGAATAATATCTCACTACATGAATGTTTATGGATGGGAGAGGAAATCAATTAATACATAAGATAATATCGACATTAGAGGCTACAAATTTCGCACTCCCCCCCCCCCTCCCGCTATAAACACATACAGAAAACAGAAGAAAAAAAATAAATGAAAGAGTCACAATCACAACATCTGAAGTGGTAAAATGTGTTTGTTTGTTTTTTTTACATATTTGTTTTGCATAATTGTTTCGGACCACAACGGGTTTTGATTCTGTGTTTGTTTCCTTTTGTTTATTTGCTTTTTTATTTGTTTATTTATTTATTTGCTTGTTTGTACGCTTGTTAGTCTGTTTGCTTGTTTGTTTGTTCGTGTCATTAGGATTCCCGCCAATCATCAGGAAAGTTGGGGATTTCATAGGTCAAAAGTTTAAAGATGCTGGTATGCTTTTCCATGACAAGAGATGATAAAGATTAAGTTCATAATCATGCAGTATACCTTATAATAGCAGACATAATTCTCACACAATGGAAATAAGAAAACATTAATATTGTTGTGATTTTTATCATCTTTTAATCTAACTATATGTCATTTTCATTTTATTTCATATTCGATATGTGCTTCCGATGAAATAATGATATATATTAATCGCAACTGGGGAAAAAAAAACCTGGAAAGGATTGGTAAGACATTTTCTTGTTTATGCCATGATTTATCAAATAGTATACATAAACACAAATGTGCCTTGTTGCATAGCGAAGTGAAGTGCCTACAAGCTTCATACATACATTCTGTTGATCTCATGGTACATAGTAAGACATGAACTCGATATGTTTCAATTGAATAAGCCGAAATGAAATAACACTACAAAGTAAACTATAAAAAGGGGTCTTCTCTTCATCTATCAAAATGGGAAAATAATCGCGAATTTCCATGCCAACTCATAATACTACTTGGAATAAAAAGAATCGTATCTAGATTTCAAATAAACTATTTTCCAGTTGATGTTCTTGAAATTTCATTTAGCATGTAATTGTAACGAAATTAGTCCCATTTATATTAAACAATGATTTAAAATAAGATGTTTTAATTGTTTAACTGATGAGAAATCCAGAAATATACGGGCCCTGAGACTATTCGGCGTCTAGTTCGAAGACTAGTGCCACGCGAACCTGCAGTCGTAACGCCCACCGAAATTTTCTATCGTTCTGCCTTAGCTGAAGGGACCGTCCGAGGCGCCACACGACTCTTCTATCTACCACTTCTCCACCCATCTGAACTAAGTCATTGCCCAAAGGCGGTAGACCAATAGTTGAAGTGTAGTTCGTCGATGGAGCGGGTACCGTGAGAGCGAGACCTGCCCTGGCGCGTAGCTCAGAAGTGCATGAGAACTCTTTTTACAGCGGGGATGGCATCCCGCGCTCCGAAGCCTAAGACGAACCGCGCATCCTTCATCTAGGCCGCCGCAAACGATAGGATCGCACAGAAGAATGTCGGAAATTCGGCTCGGCATCAGAGTGTGACAAGGACACTTAGTCTAGCAACCATAACATTATCCCTCCCTCAAGCAAATCCTTCGATTGCCATGTGAGAGTCTCGTACAAGATTCATGTGGGTAATGCCAATCGAACAAGTCACACGGAATATGAGAGACGCTTCTCGGATGAAGTGCGACCGTGAGAGGGAAAGGGGTCGGGGGAAAGAGAAGTCGAGATAAAGGGTACACGTTCGAGGCTTGTGGAATAAGTGGGACATAAACCTGTCAACCACCCTATGGAACGCGCCTCCGGATCTAGCACCGTGGTCTAGGCCAAGATCACCGGCATTCATTCGTCGTATCGCGTAACAAACAGTCGCGTGGTTCGAATTCATCATGTCCGTGTTTCGTATTCCGCGGATGATTTAGTGATCCCATTGCAGTCATCGGTGGCCCCGGACACAGATCAAGACAATTTACAGACTGTGAACCAGCTTGGATGCGAGAAAGCATGCGAGGGAAATGATACCCACGTCAAAACTAACTCATCGGCTTTGTAGCGCACTTGCACTGTTAAAACGGAGGCGGTGTCGATCAACATTTTTGCGTTACCACGGAAACGTCACCAGCATTCGAGCTTTTAGCTGAAGTGGAAACCACCAAAGATATTGTTGATGCTCTGATGTTCTCATGTTTGTTTGTTTGGTTTTTTTTCTCTCTCTGTAGCTGTATATTCACATTTTCTCATGGGTCGGGTCAGCCATTGTCCATTGTTCACCGAGCGTTTCTCCTTTCTTCGAATCTTGGGATCTATCTCACCATCATCTTCTCAAGGATATAACATTCACCGAATTGATCACATGTTGACAGATCCGTCACATCATGTTCTCTACCTCCGCGTATACTCTAACTCAACCTGGTCTTTTCGATCGTAGAAAGTCGGTGACAACTAATCTCTCGTCGGTAAGCTCTTAAAGATAATCAGCATTGACACTGCTTTCAAAAGTAATATTCCATCATCCATTCCCGGCCCTGGGAACTATGAACATCCTTCGCTCGCTTCAGAGGAAAGGGAAAGTTTGTAAAATAGGACTCGGAATACAACAGAAGTCGAAAATGAGGGTGACATGATACGACATGTTACGGACTCGGGACGAGATGTTTTCTTCTCATGAAACTTTTAATTGTGTTATGATCTGCTTGACTTACCTGTAACAAACTGCAATGTGTTTACATCTTCAACGCCATAAAAACCACAAATACGGGTGATGAACGTGGTATTTCCCATCAAACGGAACATACGCTATCATTATTGAAGACCGAGAACTTCGTGAATATAACTACATCGGGAGCCAGCGTTTCAGTCTTTGAAAGTGATGCTAAACAAGAGGCTTTATGACATTATCAGCGTGAAGGAAAAGTGTATGGGAGAGAGTTGCCGAGTTGGCAGAGACCATCCTTTGAGTTAACTTACGTCTGTCTGCTTTCACTATTCTGTCAAACACTTAACCAATCCTCTGTCAACATGAGCTGCCTGGACGTGATGTATCAGAGCGCGTACCAAGGGTACCAATACTCGTTCTACCAACGTCCCTTTGCTCAGGTCAGTTATACGTGTACGGGTGTAAAAATCGATTGCACGCCATGTACAAATTGCTATGAAATACACAAACGCCACAGTAAAATAGATGAACAAAATTGATGGCGAAAATCGGATGCTGTGAAATTAGTTGTAGATATAGTCGTTGATTATTCATAATTTCACATGCTTCGTCAGATAGTGATATTGGTCGCTGCAAGATATTATGCAATACCTGAGGGAATGATGTCATCAGCTCGCAAAAATATCGTTGGTTCTTGCACAAAAAAGGAGAAAAGATCAATCATAAATATATATATATATAATATATATATATATATATATATATATATATATATATATATTTGGGTTTGTAATATAGCAACTCAAACCGTTTCAACGTATATATATATATATATATATATATATATATACATACATTATATTATAATAAAATATAAAAGTTTTAATATATAAAAATTTAAAATATAAAAATTTTAATATAAAAGTTATACAAGTATAACTTTTGCAATGTTGCAAAATAACAATAACCAAAAATGATGGGAAGGCATTTCTTTAAATTCATTTTTATTTTTTTAATTCCCATGTAGTGGAAAATGAAGTGAGATTTGTGTGTTGGTCAAGTGAAGATTCGTGGAGTGATGACATCATTTCTAGTTTGCTCATGTGGTCGTTACTGATTATATCAGTTCCGTTAAACCACGTTTTGCTTCAAAATTTCCTAACTTCTCCATTTCTTACATTTATGCCGAGTTCGATGAAAATGTCCATCACTCTTGGGTTTTTTTTAACCTGTATTTAACACAATTTTACCACAGCCGATGTGAAACGTACGTGATACGTGACGTACTGTAAGGACACTGCGAAGAGAGGAGATTGAGATACGTATTAGAGGTCACTGAAATGCGACCAGTAGCATGATTAGAACGCAGCCACAACGCGTGGGCATACAATTGAGCCTACTTCAAAAGCTAATTATGTGTTGCAATAAACGATCACCTTTACCTCTTGTTCGACTGCAATGGTTAGAGCATCCTCTTCATAAGTGTGACTTTTAGATCACAAGTGTCACGAGCCAGCTGCAATTTTACCACGAAAAATTAACATTGGTTAGCTTTCGAGTAAGTTTTATTTGATACAGATTACAACATTTTGCATGACAATCATTGTGTAGCTATTCATAGCTATTGAGTTGGGTTGCATAAAGCTTAATTTTTCGTCCCGAGGCAACTATTAGGAAGTTTCTTCATTTCTGTATTCAATCTATTACTAGTCCTATCCTCTCAGATATAAATTAATGACGATTTTTAACATAGTTATTACAGGGAACACACATGTCTTATAAGAAAACCACGTGACATGATCACATGATCCGATACCAATTTACTCGGTTTATAAAGTATATGACTTCAGTTCTAACCTTATTTTCAATCTCTTGTCGTGTTGGCAATCGGGATAACTTAGTCATTCTTCTATCGTAGATTATATCTACTTCTGGTTTTATGAGATCCATCGCCTCAGGGAAGTTGCATTTGGAATTGAAATATTGTCTGTCCTTTTATTCAGTATATATCCTTCATTATTTTCCCGTTTGTAATTCTTCGAGTAAGAATTTCTAAGTGACTATGAAATGAAAAAAATACATAAGGGATTTGATTTCTGAAAAAAAAATAGATTGTGGGGCTCTAAAATGATCGTCATCGGTGGAAAATGCTTTGTGTCATTCCGAAATGATTTATTATGTAATACCATTTTTTTTTTTTTTTACATCAGTAGTAGATTATCAGCTTTGTACATATCGGGACATGCATCTAATAAAAGTACACATCAAGAAGCAAATCTAATTTTTCCAACAATACCAACATTAATGAATTACTACTGCATGGCTTATACCGGTTACACGTTCCTGGCAAGCTTAGAATTATTGACTTGCAAGGAATGCGAAACACCTGTGTGATTCTTTGTAAATTTCATTCCCAGGATTTTTGGTTTTTGTTGTTGGTAGTCACGTGACTGCGAGCCATGCATTCTTCTCAGACGATAATGGAGCGATTTTCCAATTTGCAGCTAGCAAAGAACCGAGCTCGAGTAGTTGTGTCAAGCGTTAGCTATACCCTCTCAAATTATGATATGATTACGTAACGCGTGTGAGAAAGGTATATGGGAGGAGTTTTCTAGCCAACGCTCCGCAGTCGAGAAGTGTTTCTGTTCGTGCACGAGACAACCTTTCACTGATGAGAAATCAAGTGTTTCGGCCATGCAGTGATGTGTATTCATTTTGTATGCATGTAGAAATTTGGGCACTACAAGATGCAAGACGGAATGGGAATGGACGGGGCGGTCGATTTCAGCTCGACGTCGACACACCACCATTCTGCCCCACACACGCCGAGTTTGTCGGCCTTCGCGAGCACAGCAAATGCCGGTCACCACCATCACCCCCACTTCCCTCACCCAGCGCACTTCACTGGGCACAGCGTGTGCAGCAGTGCCAGCAGCGCTGGAAGCAGCCAAGGCCACTCGGCGCATTCGTCCCTTCACTCTACCCCCTCCTCTCTGGCGACGGTTTCGTCGGTGTTGGGGGTTAAGGAAGAGCGAGAATCGGGGAGTGTGGACAAGGGCCCTGCTTCCGAGGCGGACTATGTCAACTCTCGATGTGTTATTTTTACCTTCTACACCGGAGACTTGGACAAAATTGTGGACGAGCATTTCAGTCGTTCGCTGAGCCAGCAGAGCAGTTTTTCACCCGAGGGAGTGCAGAAAAGCAGGTCTGTAGCCACTGGGAGCAGCGAAAGCGGATCAGACGGCACAAACTGGTCAAGCAGAAATACAGGTAAGGGATTGTACAAGCAAACAGGGGAAAAATAGTGCAAAGATTTACATGCGCAAATTTTAACTCGTTTTCATTGAAACTAATCCCACATGTTGAGCAATGTCCTCACCCAGAGAGTGTAAAGTGCACAGCGCCACCGGAAATGACGTGAGTCCAATTTCGGCCCACAGGGTCACAGTGACTCAACGTTTCATAGATACAGGCGATTCTCGTTATAACAAAGTCTCGGGACCGGCGGTATTCTTTCCTTGTATCGAAATTTCGTAAAAAACGAGAGAAAAAAAAAAGAGTTTATAAAGACTATATAGACGATAATATTTGGACCCGAGTTTTACCTCGTTGTATCCGAAATTTCATCAAATCTATAACCTTTGTTCGTTATAACGGGAGTGCACTCTACAGTGCTAGCAGTCAATCAGTTTGATCTTTTTTGTTTGATTTTTTTTTTTGCTTTGCCTCATGAAAGAGACGGAGAGAAAGAGAGAAAAAGAATGACGTTTCTGCAAATCACTGCTTGTAGAAACACCAGCTTCAATGTACTTTTTATAAGATTTGAGGCATGCGATACATGTATGTAAAGTATTACATAATCGACTAGAAATATTCTGAAAGTAGATTTACCTGTAAACTTTATATTGAATACTTAGAATATACGTCACTGCTTCTTGTTCGCAGTCGCTATAAAACACCTACATTACCTGGGGAAAGAGGTCACTTTTCTCTAGGAGCTTGTTGAATGACTAAAAGATGTCTGAATAGTTCAGAATTCAGCAATCAAAGACACTTTCTTTCTTTCTTTCTTTTTTTTTTTGGGGGGGGGGGGCAAAACAGAGAAGTTTGAGCAAAGTTTTGATAAACTGCTAGTGTATTATGTTAAGTCATCTTACTGCAAAAACAAAAAGCAACAGCAACAAATAAAACAAACTGGGAGACCCTACTGAACCCTG
This sequence comes from Diadema setosum, assembly GCA_033980235.1. Taxonomy (NCBI): domain Eukaryota; kingdom Metazoa; phylum Echinodermata; class Echinoidea; order Diadematoida; family Diadematidae; genus Diadema; species Diadema setosum. The sequence goes on from CM067076.1 coordinate 26,659,222, forward strand.
CTGAAGACAAGTGTCTCAAAGAGATGGTGTTATAGCGTGTGCGTGTCTCGGCGTCTGAAGTTTAGATATGACTAAGTAATGGTATATGCAGAATATATATTTTCATATGTCGATGTAGCAAGAATACAGGCCCTTCCAAGAAGGCTATAAACATAATCATCTGAGTGTTATAAATCAGAGTATCTGAATTATTGTGTTCTTTTGGTGATACAATGTACAAGTGTACCATAATGCATAGCTTAGCGGGGACATTGAGCAAGGATGAAGCAGACATTTCATTACTGCATCATTCAGATTTAAACAGCGAATTTCTTGGGAAAACAGTTATTGACATTGGCAATGGTAATGAAAGTAATGACGGTGACTTCTAAATTGAATGTTCAATCTCAATACATCACTATACAGTGAGTTTGAGGGTTTGACTCTTGCTATGATGCACGATACTCTATAGATAGGATTATTCAACGCAATGTATTTATAAGTTCTTTCATGTAGAGGATGTATTTGTCGGGTGAATACAAAGATAGTAAACTAATACATGGAAGCAAAATAAACAGATGAGTGGATATTTAGGCTGCGTTCACATAGAAGTATTCGGTATTCGGTATTCGGTATTCGGTACTCGGTATTCGCTATTCGAGCACCGAATACACCATCACCCGCACCGTCAACTCACCATCCCATGCAGTGAGGATTTCTTCCTCCTACATCCCAGCAAATCTTATTAACAATTTCTAAACTGCATCAGAATGTCAGTCTACATGCTTATTTTTGTTAAAGGGCAAATCCAGACCAAAAGTGTCATTATTTCATAAACGAGAGACGGTATACGCTGCAAGAAAATCGATCAAGTTCGATTCCCACTTTGCTATACTTTTCGCAGCTATTCGGTACTTTCGAATAGTGCCCTCCTATGTGAACCGGTGTGAGGAAATCCTATCGTTCGATTCAAGCTATTCGCGTGCCCTCGAAAAACGAGCCCGAACACCCGAATAGTATACTTCTATGTGAACGCAGCCTTAGGGGCACACATGCAGACGATCAGACAATGGGGAATGGACGATATTTGCTTGTCGGTGAATGTGTAGTGAATCGGGTTGCGCGGCGCCCTTTAAAATCCCATTTGCATGCCTTGAATGAAGAGTTGTATAAATACAGTGGTATGTTGAAGAGAGTATCATTTTAGAAACTTCCATGAAGTATTGAAAGTGGAAGGTACCATTTAATACATTTTCATTGACCGTTAGATTTTGAATTGAATTTTTTTTTCGGGGCTCACCGTAAATTCCAGTACATTACTAGACTACCTTTGCAGACCCATGCACTGCATGTGTGTCCATCATGTATATTTTGTGAAGAAAGTTCATCAAAACTTACAAACATTTCTATATACATTCTTGCCACACACTCTATATGTTATTACATCAGCTCTTATACTTTTAGATTTGTGTTTATAGATAAAAAAAATACAGAGGACTGCAACAAAAAGGCTTAAGTGTGGCTGACACACAAAACTACTGAGTAGTTGAGTTTTGAGCATTATTCAAATTGTAGATAACTGTTGACTTCCAAATTTCTCAGCAGTGGCCTAAACAAGTCCCCTGAGGTTCATATCTAATGTTTTGCTGCATTTTGGGAGGTCTGTAAAAGGTATCCCCTACCTCTCAAGTGTAATTCTACCATTTTCTTCATGTGGCCTTTAACCCTGTGCATGTCACTTTACTCCCCTGTCCAAATTAATGTCGGTGCAAAATTTGTGCACATTTCGACTCCATGGCACAGAAAGGGGTAATGAATGGTGTAAGATGCGACGAACAGATTGATAGACTGACGTTTCGTCGGATCTGTTGTACGATTAATTAAAGTTAAGGACGACGATGACGCACATGTTCTCACCGAAAGGTGTTATCACCGTTTCGTTTGTCTGAACTCTGTATGACTATAACTAATATCAACTTTTTCGATTTCAGGTCCTCTCTTGATGCATCCTCTTTCATTCTCTGTTTGATTTCATCTTGTCTATTGAAAATAAAATTTATCATAAATATGATATGAAATCTCACTTAAAGCTGCCGACGTACGAGAAGGCTAGTTGATCACGTTTTAGAGTCCCTTTACCGTGCAATCCCTCATTTTGGTTTTGTAGAGATAAGAACGTGAATATTAAAGGTCTATACTCTATTTCCGAAAAGAACATAGGCATTTCACTTTCTTTGGTAACTGAGAATAAGGGACCTATACGATACAAGCTTCGCTTTTTGGTAGGTCCCCCGCATTTCATGTTTGTATAATAATTGTCTTCTCTTGTCTTCTTTTTGAATTACGACGCCATGTCTAGACTTATGTTCAATCGATTGTATAATTTTATTATTTGTGTTTGAGATGTGGAAGAGTAAAATCAAGTCAAATCAGATCAAATCAAGGTTTCACAAACAAAACAAAGTAAACTGAGAAGAATATGTAATGGTTGTAGAAGCTTGTAGTAATTACACGTTGAAATGAAAACTGAAGTGATGAAAATGAAATGACAGTGGCTGGTATAGCAAACTTCAAAAGAATGGAGGGGAAGGAGATGTTAAAGGCCGTATGAAGACGACGGTAGAATTACACTTTAAAGGACGCAACGCAACCTGATGCACTTTTTTTTTAGGGGAAAGAATAGGTTCCCTTTGAACTAGTGGGCTTTGATACTGCTAGTGAGAAAAGAAGATTCGTTCGATACAACATGTAAAATGAGTGATATTCTGGAAGCAAGTCACGTTGTGTTAATATGACGTAATGCAGGGCTCGACACTAACGGTGGCCTGGTGGCCCGGGGCCACCAAAAAAGCACGTCGGGCCACCAACATTTCAGAAATGAAGAATTTGGTGGCCTGATCGGGCCACCAAAAAAGGTCGGATGTTTGCTTTTGGGCCACCAAAAATAAAAGTTAGTGTGGAGCCCTGCGTAATGTATCAGCCATTTCGCGAGACGTACTCCAAATTAAAGGCAGCTTATACATAATATAATGATTGCTCATACTGCTTTTGTCATCTTTCTAAAGCGTTGTTCAGCTGCTTTACGTTCTAAACATTTTGTATCCCTTTCTCTAACTTGAGATGGCTACCGAGTTAACGAGGGGGGGGGGGGGGGTAATAGTGAAATGACATAATTTACCTCATTTTTGGTTCACTATTACTTGGTTTGCGAACTTAATACAACTTCGATGACGGGATACGTGTTTTCTTTTTGACTTCATGTTAAGGAATATTGAAATTTCGAAAAAATTCGCTTGTTGGTTTAAATAGAAGACAGATCTCCGTTGAGGCCATGGCATCAGCATTTCATCTTATTGGCGTGGTTGTTGCCGCTAACATCACTGTTTTTATGAAACTCGGTGAAATTACATAACTTGCTTCTGTTAAGTCCGATTTTAAGGACACTGCTAACATTTAGTTATCTAATATTATCGTATTTTTGAGAACTTGAGAGTTTTAAACACTTCAGAATTGCTGCACTTGTAGATCTATAGTTATTGTCCCCGTGTTATTTAAAGGAGACACAAAAACCGTTCCTGCGTCGAGGAATCTTCTTGTCTGTGACGTGTAGGCCTATTGTTTCGCAACTTTATTGTTTGCGCTGTTATCGCACATTACCCAGTGGATTATGGGAATTTATTGCTGTTTCGAAAGTCGTAAGCGCTCTGCTATATGGAATAATTGGACGGCGTTTCCATGATGGGACAAATCCGAGCGTTTCCGTGCGCATGATTTGTCGTTCAGTGTCACCAGCCTGCTGAACTTTTACGAGATAGCGTTGACATCCTACATGACGTATGAGTGTCAACGTAGCGTAGTCCTTGGTCTGTTTTCGCCCCGAGGGTGGCGGACGCGTTGTTTCCCCCCCCCCCCTGCACAATAGGGAGCTTTAGATTTTGACGCGCGGACGTTTGAACCGACGCTTGCGCTGGACGTTCTCCTCTCCCTGCGTCGTGTGAAAGTAGCTTTAGATTACGCTGGGACGCAACGTATAAAAAATACAATCGCGCCCCCATATGATCAGTGCATGTATAAGCTCTCTGCGTCGCAAACTGTGCGGACGTGAAAATAGCCCAGTACGCGTAGTAAACAACTCAGGCGACGCAAGCTAAAAATAGATTGACTTTACGCGCGCTACTGCGCAAGCTCAGATCATGCTTTTTTTTTCCTTTGAACGTCCGCGCGTCTAAAATCTAAAGCTCCCTATTGTTTCTTCTACAAAATACACGAAGTAGGTTGCACGCGGTGTACTAGTCTACCTTAACGTCAGTATACTTCCTCATTTAAGATGGCCATCTTATTCAACACTACGCGATTCCCGCAACAGAACAAATTGAATACACATAATTTGGCATTACTTAGATGGTAAAGTGGTATTTTTTTTTTTTCGTGGGTGATAACAATGATAACAATAATACACGCATGGCAATAGTATTCATCGTCTTCAATCAGAACCGATGTTAGCATTTCAATTATGATTATGGTAATATGTACTTGAGTTATCATTGAAAGTTATTACATACTTTTATTAAGGTGTTTTTATTAATAAAAACAAGAAGAGCTAGATTCCTAATTCCTAGTTGTCTCGTTTCTCACACACTGTGACGACACAAACAAATAAACATACTTAATCTCTCTTTCTCTCTCTCTTTATATATATATATATATATATATATGTATACACACATATACTCATTTATGCATATAATATATATATATATATATATATATATATATATATATATATATATATATATATATATATGTCACTCCCATCTTCTTCTTTTGCCTCTCCTAATAACAAGAGGAACATCTTCCAATCGAGAGTTATGTACACGACCGTGCTGATAGAGTTTACGCAAAAGCACAGGGAAACAAACTGACGCCAAAATGATTATAATTAAAAAAACGCACGTTTTATCTCTCTGAAAGATATACAGCAGCTGGAACAGTAAACCTGATTCTAGAAATCCATTCGGTCCTTTGAACAATCTCGTAAATAAGATGCAATAATGTGCACCTTTAAAATAGGTCCGCATTCTCTCTAACACAATTTATGAGATACTGTAATTACTCGTACACCCCTTTTTTTTAGTGATGAGCCCATATAGTCATGTATTATGCTGCGCTGTAAATTTAGTTATTGAAAGGGCTGTTACAAAGTTACAAGACGGTGGCCAGAGATAAAGCACAAACATCACAAAGCACAGACCATTGCCAAGCTCCGCACTACATAGATGACTTCATTTTTCCTCAGTGCAATACCACACAAACTCTGTAAAAATTCATATTGCATGGTACATCCATGCTTACATTCATGATTGTGTACTTCATTAGCGTAGAATTCTTAGTAGTAAAGATAGTAGCCGATATACTCATGCATTTGATTCCCAGTTGATAAACTATCCCTCGCTGACTTATACCTTCATAAGAGATTTTAAACACATAAGTAAAGCAATGTCTGTATGAAACACAGCGAAGAAGAGATGATTGCTTGCCAAACGTACTTGCGCTGCACGCACCACCCTTGACGAACCCTGTCGATTATTGAACTCTGACCTCAGCTGGTATCTTAACGGTCGTCGGGGGAAGATGTAGAAATGGCGGGTCGCGCATGCCGAAGTGCGCGGGGGACCGGGCAGACGTGCGACTCGTAAATTGGATGAGTGATTGATACAAAAAGGTGGAAAATCATTGCACGTGAATCGTTGACTGTGATGGCGTGCGCGTGTGTACATGTATGTGTGTTTGTATGTGTGAATGTATGTATGTTAGTGACATGTGTGTAAGTGTGTGTGTGTGTGGGGGGGGGGGGTGTTCTTGCATTTTGTTTTTGTTTTGTTTTCATTTCAAAGTTTTCAAAGTTTTCAGTTCAAAAGCAGATTCACTACCGTATAGTTATAAAAACATTGCTCACTACAGTTCATACAAGAAAGATTTTCGAGAAGTATAGGGCCTGCTATGACTGTACTTCCCAATAGGAGCCTCGTGTGTACTCAGTTTTGTGGCAAGACTTACTACATCTAGGCCCTACATATTTCTTAATCGATACGACATTCTAGGGGAAAAACGCTATTTTAAAACGTGGATCTAAACATGTTATTGATATCATGACCATGATTTTGAAAAGTGAAAGTATGTATCAAAGCCTTTGAGGCATCTCTATAATTGTTAAAGCGCTCCTGTTCTAATTCTAGATAGGGTGGAATGTAACCTCTGAGTTTCTTTGCGAACGTAAATCATTCACAAACACAAACATTTCCCCAAGTATATAATAATATGTGTGATATATGGCCGCGTATAGGTGCATTCCCCGTCATCAACCAACATGCCGAGTGAACTCCTGTCACTGAAGCCAAATAAACGAGAGTCACATTTAGTGAGTGGTGCAGAATAAGGGCTCCCGATGATGTGCTAATTTATGGGCAGTTTGTTCTCTCGCCCGCCCATCTTAAAGGGAAAATGATTAGAGAATTTTGTGACATTGAAGTTGAGAGAAGAAGGAATGACATCGAAAATCACGCGACTCTACACAACACTATCCAATTTGATCTTGTGTCATTACCTGCGAGCTGTTATTATATAACTCTATCTCCAATTTAGATTTGTGTATGTAGAATTGAATTTCATGTTAAATGTTTTTTTTTTTCACTAATTTTCTTGTTCTTTTGTATTACCATTCAAATCCAAGCTGGATGTCCAGTCACGCCTATGTGCAAACGGAACTTTCCCCCGTCGTTCTGGAACTCGAATTTCTACAGTGCCGTCGGCAACAGCAACAATAACACTAACAACAGTAACAACAGTCATTTGAACTCTGTGTACCAGGCGGGAGGTACGACTGGGTCCATGTCCCACCACGACACCTCGTCGTTCCTCTCCGCCGCCGCCGCGGCGGACTCGTACACGATGCACCACCGCGCGTCGGTGCATCACCCGCAGGCGGACGCCGCGTGGCACTACGGGTTTGGCGCTCACCACCAAACGTCGTACCCGCATCATCATCACCACCATCACCACACGGGGCTGCACGAGCTCGGCTACGGGGTGTCGCCGGGGAGCGCCTTCAATCCCCGCTACAGTTCCCTACTCATCCAGCCCTCCGTACGACCGGGGCGTCTGCCCACGATGCCCGGCCAGTGCGACTTCACGAAGTCGTCGACCACGGAATGGCCGGCCACCTACACTCCTCACAGCCATCATTCGACCACCGACATCCCGACATACTCGGTGGAATCAGGTAAAGGAGGGTATTAGAGTTTCTCTTCATATTCCGTAGAGATGCTCTTTTTTTGTGTGTGTTAAAAACCACCTCTATAGCGAAAGGCAGTATTTGTGTGTGTGTGTGTGTGTGGGAACAGAAGATTGTGAATAGTGATGCTTGGATCCTTTCCATGCCAGTGAGTCAAATGTGCACACATTTCACACACAAACATATGGACAGGCAGGGAGGTGAGAGTCTCACCTCCCTGGGACAGGTAATTGATATGGCACAGGAAGGATTAAAGAAAAAAAAAAATCCCGCCAAAATGTAGAATAAATTACAATGTGTTTGTTTTACTGGCTTTGAACAAGCGGAAAGAAAAACAAGAAAGAGAGCCTATCAATTGCAACCGCTCCAATTCTTTTACTTATAGTGTTTTTATCTTTGCGAGGAAATTACTGTATGAGATCCAAATAAAATGCAATGGCTTCTGAAACTGAATTGATAGGTATTAATTTTGATTGATGAATTACATATATTTTGTTGAAAAACATGCTGATATATGTCACAATGCCTCTTCCACATTATAATGTCCCCTCCACCGGCAAGACTTGATGACACTACGCCCTCTAACACGATGATATTGATAAACGGCAGATTGAAGCAGAAAACGACAGATAGTTACTGTCGTTCGCTTGTAGTCGTACAATCCGTGTTGACCCAGATAGTCGCACAGTATACCTAATCTGTTTCCCCCTCTCAGTTATAACATATGATATTCTATAGGCAGACCGACTCCACGCTCAAGTTCAATTAGATACTACAATCAAACAGATGCTGCGGTAAATCTCGAACTAAACATCTGGGCAAAATAAGATAGTTAGGAATTAACAGCGCGTCACAGGTTTTTATAAAGCGATGAAGATGCCTTCAATCGCCAAGGCAAATTAGCCGGAGGTGATAACGATGTCGACTCACGATTTTAAGCAACATACATCCATAATGTACCTTTTCCGCATCGGAATGAATCGGCACCAAAGTATTTCTTCCTCAGTGAGCCATAAACACTTTAAGCCTGTGTTGCTGTGTTCACAATGACCTCTGCTGATAATAAATAGGTCTTCGCATCACAAATTCAGGGAATATTTGAGTGAAATATTCATAAAACTATTTTAATGATTTGATTTAACTTTCTTGAGTAACCACGAAGCTCCACCTTATCAAAAGTCTTGCTTGCTTATCAAGATGTCAACCAATAGTAAAAGTTACTACTACTACTACTACTGCTATCGCCACTACACTACTACCACTACTACTACTACTACTACTACTACTACTACTACTACTGCTACTACAGTGCTTATACTATAGCGCATATCACTACCGTAGTGTCTCTATCCAGACGATTTTCATAATTTTACATCATGTAGTACATAAATCAAAAGCTCAATGTATAGACTTGTGGAATTTATTGTGGCCCTTGAGCAGAGAAACCAATAAATTGAAAATCTTCAACAAATTACACTGAACAGTGTTGATGACATAGGAGCCTCACATAATTATTTCAGAAATGTAGCAGTGGCATTGTAATTCCATTGCAATACCGCTTGCTTAACAAGTTCACATGTGTAGAATCAATGTATGCCTTCTTCTTTTGTTCTGCCTCCTTGAGCCCCAACTCTTGCATTCTTATGGTGAGGCTGCCATGTCATCATCCTTGTTCATTGCAATTTGTTATAAATTTTAAAAGCATTATCATTCCTCATCCCAGTCACTATAAATTCTGAATCTCTGTATTCAGTATAACTTATTTATAGTTGTTCGAATATAAAAGTCTGAACACCATCAGGAGGTCCCCTTTAAGGGAGGGTTGAAAATGAAAAAAAAAAATGAAATAAAAAACAGTTGGCTTACATGAGCATACCAGTACGTTCTAGTTTGCACCGTGCCATAACCAGGTGCGTCACCTCACATTGGCAAGACATGTTTTATGCAATATATTTCTATACCCATTCTCTCCATATTGGATTCTCAAGCATGGAACTGACTTTACTGTTTATGACGTCACAAATGGCAAGAGTCTTGTTATTTCATAGGACTGAGCGTAGTGCTTGCAGAAAAAGGGAAAATTCGACTGTCAAAAATCCATAATACATTATTTTCATTAAAAAACATGTATTTTGTTACTTGTGCAGACATATGTACATGGGTTGAAGTCACCATGCAAAGGATGTCATAAGATGTAAAACGTCACCAAACGCCTGACACGTCAATTTTTTTTTTTTTTTTTTTTTGGGGGGGGATATTCCACTCACGACACAGAAAATTGACACAGAAATGCCATGAACTTTGGAATTTCAGCGAGAACACTTCGGAGCGGTCATTTATAACATGGCCTTGGAGGTGTTGTAATGCGTTCTTTTTATTCATTCACATATTTATATATTTTGCTCGTGCTCCCTTGTGTAATCTTTGGTGGTCGTCGTTGTCGTCGTCGTCGTCGTCGTTGTTGTTGTTGTTTGATCCATCAAATAATGGGAGTATATTATGTTTCGGTAAGGGTCAAATTAACTATGACACCATTCCTGCAAGAAGATCGTTATCCCGTAGGTCCTTCAAACGTGTGAATTAAACCATGTATAGTGGTATCATCTTCCGATGGCGTACAATCTCGGATCGAAGATACTTCACTTGTTTACCACCGGCGGTGGTTATCAATAGGAAAGGTCCGTCTACAGTAGATTGTGACGTCATGATGACGGTATGTCTTCCGATGAAAACGGGAAAAACAGAAATCTTCAGATCCGCTGCGATGTGGAGGGAAGTCGATACATTAGAAAATGAGGCAGGTTGCTCCTGATATGGAGTGGCCTTTTTAGCAGATTGACTGGACGTCGTCGAGTATCACTCCAGAACGCGAGGGGACCGTCGTTTCGTACAAATTGTATACCGTCATTAATTTCCCTCCTCACGCTTTTCATCTATTTTCTTTGATGTCATACATACATATAAAACGTGATTATCGAGAGCTAATAGTCCTTGCGGATTCCAGCCTGTTTCCCTCCCCCCCCCCCCTCTCCCTCTCTCTCTCCCTCTCTCGCTCTCCATTGATTTGCCGGGCACCCGACGTTATAATACAATGATAACGTGTATTTTTCTTGATACATTATTTAGGCTAATAGTAATTGCAATTTTATTTCATTAGCTTTCTTCGTATTGCTCAGCGTTTTCCCCCTAAATTGCGTGTCCAAGAATTCATGCGAAAGGTTGCCCATATTATTATCACTATTTTTTTTATACACAAGCGGACATGGAATGTGTAGTTTTATGGATCCATCATCAGATTAATCTGCCTTTAACTGAGACTAACGACTGTCTGCTTTGTGCGATAGTGCTCAATGCTGTAAACTATATGAGCAGGACGGTCCCTCGCGTACAGGGCTGCACTTTTGTCTGGTCCCGCGGCGTCAGGGTTAGCTTTCAAGTCATTGCTCTGGCGGGTCATAATACAGGATTCAGGTGTATGGATACGATCTCGCCTCAGATTTTATTACATAAATTAAACAAAGGAGAAAAAAAAATCATATACCCACTCGATGTTTTTCGGGAAAATGATTAGAGACGTGAATTTGAGTTGGGTTTTGTGTGCTTGCGTGTGTGTGTGTGTGTGTGTGTGTGTTTATAGGGTGACAAAATATAAAAGAGATTCTATATCTAGTAGGAAAGTATAGGCTAATTGCAAGCTCCGAATGATTGGACGAATATGAATGAGATATTGTATGTTACCACATGAAACTTGGATATGAATGTGATATTGTATGTTACCACGTGAAACTTGGATTTATATGCACCTTGTGTGTCCCCCTCTTTGTGCATGCATAATGTGTAATGAGATGTACATGATTAATTTTAGTAAATGCCATATACCATATGAACCACATACACAGGGCTCCCTATGTTTCTCTCTCAAGGTATTATTCTATCAAGTTTTATCTTCAGAGGAATTTGAAGGTTGAAAAGGATGGCAGAGAAGATTATAACATGATATCTTTCGACGTTCGCTGAAGCGAATACATTGAGGACGTCCCCCAATCTCCCACTCCGCCCTTTCTTCTTCCTTTTCCTCTTCTTCTTCTTTTTTTTTTTTGTGTGCCTTCCTCCTCCTCCTCCCATCTTCCTCCTCCCCTTTGTACGGGGACAAGTGTCCAAGACGCAAAAGAAATCACCAAACACAGCAGAAATGGATTGGTTCATCCACTGCGCCGTCTCATCCCGCGGACGTTGCCGCTGAGTGACGCTACACCGGTCGAGCTTGCATGCAGGCGGGTCACTACTGATATTGTACACAGCTAGGAGTTGCTGAAAAGTGTCTCTTTCCCTCTAATGTACGTAGTTTTACGACATTTTAAGATGAACTCTGTCATCGTGGTCATGACTAACGGCAGCTGTACCGCACATGATGCCACAGGCATTTTGAGTTCTGATGTTGAGAAGGTTAAAACGCACCGCATATCCAGCCTATTGTCAGGAAGGTTGAATAGAATGAACTCGAAGCTGACTCAATTATAAGGGGTTCATCAAAATTGAACCTGAAAAAAGGAAGGTGTGGATTTTTATCGCATTTTCACAGTTTTTACAAAACAGTGATGTTAGTGACAAGGAAATATTTGTTTTGCAAATGGGATGAGATTAAGACTTCAGTACCATACAAGTAGCCGATTTCATTACACACATATTTTGACTATTATTCTTACGCGAATTATTATTATTATTATTCCTATAAAAAAAAACGCTTAAATACTTTGTATCCATTCTTTGTTTTGTATCAGCAAATATCTTTAGGCCGCATCAGGGTTGTATTCTTGCCAAGTCATTGTTGACCCATTTTTTTTTTCTAGTTGTTTTATTTTGCGCAGAAGCCAGTGTTAGTTGATGACATCCGGTCAGCTAATTTACATCTACTGTACCTGATGTCGAGTTCAATATGGCTATTCGGTGAACACACGGATGACATCTGTTGAAGTTAGTATTTTGATATGAAGTATTCAATTGTCTTCATTAACTATCATCCTGTATATTACTGTTAACTTGAACATGGTGTGTAGTTGCACTTTCATGAAGTGAAACCATGGCATTTTCAGAGGTAGTTTACGAGAAAAAACAAACAAACAATGCTTCTCCACGAGGAACCCTAATGCAGAAAAAAAAAAGGATATCATGTTAAACAATCGGGAATTTCATATTGCTTTTCAAATGCAGACGTGGGTTGTCATTTAGAGGAGGTGCAAAGATACGCTGTGTCTGGTTTGGTATATACGGAGATCTCTGTAGGACGTACGTAGTTTAGATCTCTTAGAGACCACGAGAGATTTTCGAAAGGCTAACAAATATCTTTGAAAGGCTAACAAATATCTTTGAAAGGCCAACAGAGATCTCTTGCGAGACCTCCTAGAGACCAAAACGGATTTCTTGGAGGACCGTTGAAGATCTCGGAAAGACCAAGAGAAATCCTTGAAAACGTACGGAGACAAATAAAGATTTTGGAAACACCTATATGACAAACCAAGAGCGATGTTTGGAAGGCAGATAAAGATCTTTAAAAGACCTATCTGAAAAACCAAGAGAGACGACTGGAGAATATTAATGAAGATCTTTGCAAGACCAACGGAGATCTCTGAGAGCCCGGCCAAGAGAGATTTTCGAAAGATAAACAAAGATCTTTGAAAGGCCAACAGATATTTCTTTGGAGACCTCTTAGAAACCAAGACGGTCTTTTGGAAGACCAGTGGATTTCTCTCTGAAAAATCAAGAGATATTCTTTAGAATGCCTACGGAGATCTCTAAGAGACCAAGGGAGATCTTTGAAAGACAAAGATCTTTGAAAGGCCAGTAGAGATCTTTGAAAGAGACCCCTGAGAAAGCAGCTGTGAGCGACGCAGACTAAAAGCAATACAAAGCAAGCTGAGCAGCAGGAACAAGGCAAGGCATCAGCAGTGCTAGACCTAGTTCTCAGAGGACTAGGACCAAAAGATGGGGCAGCAGCAGGGACACTCGTGACCAGGATCGGGAGCAACCTCAGGAGTAGAAGCATTCTGACGTTTTGTGTGTGTTTGGGTTTTTTTTCCACATTAATGGTTGCAATTCTTAGAAGGCATTGTTTATTCGGATGATTTTCAACCGGTTTTGTGCAGCAGTTGCCACCGGAGGCAGGACATCAGGGATGAAAGTTCACAGAAATGCTAATGTTGTTTAGAGAACGATGAGAGTTCGATGATAGATCAGTGAGACTGCTGCGGAATCGTTTTGAACCAGATTAGAACTTGATGGAGACAACGGAGGCCATGCCATGGCCACCTATTGAGAGATCGCTGGAAGGACTGCTGAAAGATCGTTGAGAAGTCTCTCTCTACCTAAATTTCACGAGTTAGCTCAGTCGGTGGCGCGTTTGCCCTCGATCAAAAGGACCTGGGTTCGATTCCCGAGTCCCACTGAGCAATGTTGTGTGTAATCATTCCGTCCTCTCTAGTAAGAGGCAAAACCTCTTTGGACATAAACTTGAGGACAGGACATTAACTTGAAGTCCCGCGTGCGAGAGAGTCAGAACTCCTGCACGCAAAAGATTCCACTGCATATTCATTGTAAAGAGCCAGAGTGTTTAATCCGGTGAAATGGTCCCGCCAAACACCCAACTACTTTACTAGGCCCAGTGGAAGACCAACTATTGCAGCTGAATTTGGGCTAGCTGCATATGGGCTTCTCAGACTGAAATTGAACAAACAAACAAACAAACAAACAAAACCTCTGATCTGTCAGTAGTACATGTACTCTGTGTGTGTTTAGAAATGTGGTTTAATCAAGTCTTGCACCCATCTCAACACGTCAGAACTTCTCGATCGCAGCGGTGCACAAAATAGAGTCATGCCACGGAGTGGTACGTCTAGATGTGGGCCAGACAACAGTTCATGTACTTCAAAAGCTCATATTCTACTCATCAAGTTGTCGAGAGATCGTGGCATTTAATGGCATGTATCATCGTGGTCACATCTACAAGTCAAGTGAATAATATTATTCTATACAACATTGTCGATACTCCTATTGACGGATTACAAACACCTGTTGAAGAGCTTAGAGTCGAAAATGTCAGCAACTTGTCATTGCTGTCAGATTTTCAGAAAGTGAGGATGTAATCGAGGAGGCATAAGAAAGAAAGAAAGAAACAAAACATACTGGAAAATGAATTTTGTTTGATCTATGCGACGTTGGGAAATTCCATGCAAAAGGTTAATGAGCCAAGAGGTCACTTTTTGCCTCTTTTCTGCTCTTCATAAGAACACAAGGAGTGGTTAGGTGCTGTGATAGTTATCACGAAAGTTGATGATGTAAAAACCTCGGTGAAATGTCATGCCTCTCTTGAAGAGAGAATGGAAGAATGCGGCACCGATTCCAACTTGCATGTTTTTTTTTAACCCAAGTTTAAACAACTGGAATTAAAGTTAAAAAAAGGAACAACTGTTTTATCTTCATCATTGTAAGGGTGTGTGTGTATGTGTGTGTGTTGTGAAATATTAGAAGGTTTTTTTTTTTTTTGTATCAGTCTGTTTGGAATTAATTTCACACCCTATTCCCACTTGTAGGCCTACACATTGAGACAAACGCCAAAATCACCAATCCTTAGGACTGTATGTCATATGAGGAATGTTGTATTTTTCTCGATCACGCCTGTACATTGCACTTGTACCCGAACACCAGACCTGTAGTCCCTTTGATACCCAATGGCGGTTGCTTAAACGTTTTCTCTTGGTTTGTCTCTCTTTGCTGATTTTATTGATTAAGCGTCACTCTCAAAACTTTCCTGGATCTGACATCTGACTTTAGATTGTTTTTAAATGTCTGTACACACTTTTGATGAAGCATGAGAAATTGACAATAACATTATGAGGTATAAAGAATTAAGCAAAAATGCACATCGTCCAGTCTGAAGTAAACAAACTTAGTTGATGCCTGTGAAAATATATGACCATATATGATCAATACGACCAAGCATTTTGTTGTTTGTTTGTGTCCGTTCTGAATTTTTGAACATTCCCAGAGAGAATCATACATATCATGGTTATTTCCGCTTCTGGAGAGAGGGAGTGGATGGGAGATCCAAACATTAGCGTACCTGTGCAAAGAACTCGTGAAATGTCGAATGACAGATCTCTTCTTCGTCGTCTTCTTCTTCTTCTTCTTCTTCTTCTTCTTCTTTTTCTTATTCTTATTCGTCTTCTTCCGACCTCTGACGCCGAATATTGTCCAATACGAGAAAATTTTGAGAACAGCGAAAAAAACAAACAAAACTTTACTGAGTTGTGTGGCGTTGTTCCGGAAGTTTTGACTTCTTACGCATAGCACCATGATATACTTGGTCACGTGGCAAGCGGAGGGATAATTATCGCTGCGTAAACGTCCCCAGTCTGTTGTTCTGTCATCGTCTGCTTAATTCGAGCGATCGCCCGCCGAATCTGAGCTCTGATCGCCGATCGACACCCTTTGGTCACCAGACCTTCCAGCTTTCTACTCCCTGACCTCAGCTAATCAAGCCCCATCGCAACCTTCTCAGCCTCCTTCGTTTAATTTCGCTGATTTGAAACACCCTCTATTATCATCGTTTTCAATTATAATCGCCAATTTTTCAGCGCGCCATATTGGTTGTGATTTGCTACCGCAAAGACAGACCTCCGCAGGTTGTTTTTTGTTTTCCTTCGCACGTGCGTGGTTGTGCACATGATATCACTTTTCGTTTATCGTCCATTGCTTGGACTGAACATGCGCCCTCATATCATGGGCGTTCGTCATTTAAGGCCTCCATTTTGTTTTTTTCTTACTTCTCCATCCCTTTTCTTGACTCTTTTCGCGCACAGTCTGAGTCGCGTCAGAAAATAAACAGGGAGAAATAGGTAGAAGAAGGGTAGAGGAAAAAAAGGAGTTGCACGACAGTTAACTAAGAGGTGCTGATGTATTCGCGCGCGGTAGATCGGGTGCGGGATTACCACAGTCCATGGCGGGAAGAAGACGAGAATACGTGCTGCTGATTGAAGTGTTTCATTCACAGTGACTGACTCGATATTGGGCGTGTCACTCACGGGCATCTAGTTTTACGCTCTGCTCTCTTCCAAAATGAATTTAAAATTTACCTCCCCCTCCCCCCCCCCCAAAAAAAAGAAGATGGAGAAACTTGATAGGACGACACGTCCGTATATATGGGTTCGAGTATACAACTTTAACTTTCTCAATAGAATTCACCTGTTTTAAGTGCAAAAAAAAAAAAAAACCAAAAACACCAAAAACCAAACAGGTAGAAATTATAACAAAATGCGTAGCAAAAATCGACATCTCCATTCACATGTTTAGAGTCTCCTTGTTGGCAAAACATTGTCGCTGCACGTCTACCAATAACTGGTACTTTTGTTTAGCGTTTTAATCACTTAATTCTTGTCATCTTAGAATTAAGTTATTTGGCGATTGTTTACTGTGTAGTTATATTTGAATGGCACAATTTGTCAATTTGAATTGAAGTGAAATTAACTGTTTCATGTCTTTTAAATCGTTTTGAAATTTTGATCTTGTTCCAAAGAATAGGTACCTACTTGTTATGGTTTAACCAGCGTTATTTAACTTTTATTTCATCGAAGCGGAAAACACTCCGGAAACTTCAGAAATTATTTCTACATCAGCGAACACAGTGATATCAATGGAATGCCAATGTAGGAGTTTTCCTTCCAAACACGTCGAAAAAATTTTTAGGTTCCTGTATCTTAAACGTTTATTTGTTTATAATATGATTTATATATATGCACATCAAAGTGGTCTTTTGATCGTATTTTTAATGAGTTATGGATCTGCAAAATGGTACACTCTTATATGTAATAATTGATCTTAGGTCATATGTTTGTCCCGATGCAAATAACATGAAAATAAAAAGTTTAATTCCATCTGAAAGGGAATAGGAATGGAAAAGTAACAGCCAATGGGGAGGAGCGATGATAACGGGGAAAAATGAAAGTTATGCAAAATCAAACAAATCTCGGCCCACTGGCGAAGGAAGAATGGCGTGCGATAATGCAAAGGTTCGCGGACAACACCCCTTGGGAGGGAATTTCATTCCCCTCTATCCGTAGAAGTCCGTCCCTCTCGATCAGCACCGCTTCAGGGCCCGAAATAGCCCCTGCACTCTTTTAGACGAGACAAAGAGGCCGGTCATCGGCTCTGGAACACAGGTATCGGGGGTCGCCAGCCGAGGGGAGAGCTTCAATAGCGTAGACCAGGGCGACGACAGCGGCCGATGCGGCGGTGCCCGACGAAGTCGCGTCAATTTTTGGTCTCGTACAGAAAGCTCTCGATCTCTATCGATCTGTATTGACAGACGTCTATAGGCACAGCATTACTTTGACCGGTCCAAATCGAACATTCGAAAGGCTTCACCGTCATATGTCTAATGTTGAATAAAGTTATGATGGCCTGGGCAAAAATAGGAAAAATGAATTTCGTCAAATTCTCGTCAGCACAGAATCAAGTGATGATTATTTATTTCACCACTTGATAAGGACGATTCGATTACTGATATCTCATTGAAAACAGTAGGCGTTTATAGCAGGATGACTGCATGTTTCGATGTCGATAGTCTTGCCCGGTGTCATCACCCTTTGGTCAAGGTGTTCCACTCGATGTCTTTCTTGACCAAGGTGTAGAAAATGACCTACTTGGAATTGTGTAGCTGGAAAAAAGAAAGAAAGAAAGATGATATATCCTCTCGAGAAGACTAGAGATTATCAATTAAGAAGAACTACACTGTTTAAGTGATACTTCAGTAATACATGTGTTAATGGCATTCTCTTTATCACATTTTTTTTTTCTTTAATGACATGCTCCTTTCCTGTCTTCCGTACTTCTGTGCAGGTTCCACGATCGACACGCATGAGACCAACAAAGACTTGTACTGGTTCTAATCCACGCTGACGGGAACCCGCTCTAACAACCTTTCGCTGTCGCCAGCTTGCGCTGAGCTCCGACCATTCTGCTAAGGCATCCGGGGAAAGTCCCCAGCGAACGTGTAAGACAGCAGCGCCGAGGTTCTTTCGAACGCCAGTTTTGCCAGGAGCAGATGATGAGCCAGCTATAAGTTTCCCCCTATGTTGAACACGAACAAAACTTGTTGTGACATCACTGAACAAAAACGACGTGGCATACTGGGTTGCTTATTGACGCACTCATGTTTGGTTCAATGAAGAAGGCGAGGACATTACTTTTGTTTTTGGAGGCAGAACGGGAAGAGTTTATTGAGTATAGAGTGGCAAATTCAGGAAAATGATTTTTCTTCTATGAGAGATGGGATGCTAAGCATTGTGTAGTGCGGAGATGTACAATTCAAAATTTTACGTTCAAAATATTTTGAGTTGCTTTCTCCTTCCGCGGTCACGGAGACAAGCTCGGTGATGTCGTGTGGCCAGGCAAGATGACGGGTGTCGCCGCGGCGATGCGTGGGCCGAATCAGAAACTACGACAAACAAACTTCGAAGATGCCGGTCAGTTGCGGGCGTCATTTATTTGAGGGAGGTTCTGTCTACGACAAGAACTCTTCAACATGTATACCAAATGTGTGTAGCGCTCTCGGAAAAAAAAAAACACGTCGAGATGTCTTTACACGTGAATCAGCTACAACCTGAACTCAGAAAGGACTTATAGTTGACTCCTGTGACTTCACAGGCACCTTGGACTGTGCTGGTTATCCTCGTTGCCAGGCAACAAAGTGATGATGCATACCTCTGCAGTTTTCGCCTCCAACTGTCCACCTCTCTCTCTCTCTCTTGATGAAGATTGTGACGACTGTTAAGTTTTCTACGTATGTTGAGCCAATTTTTGAAAACATACTTCATTCGTATCGCTGCCAGACGCTCTTGTGTAAATGGTTAAATTTCCGACTCGGAGGTACTTTTTTTTTTTCAGGAGGAAAAGAACAAAAAAAAAAACAACTTGTCGCTTTCAACTATAGTCATAACAAAGCGTTTCAAGACATTTGAATCGCCATTTTGTCATTAAATCTGATTTGTTATTCGGTTTTGTGAAGATACGATACAAGCGGTATGAAAAGAGTTATTACTTCACGTCTGTGCCGTGTATCATACTTTCTGTTTTTTGTCTTGCCTTTTTTTTTTCATCCTTTCCCAATTCTAAAATTCTTGCCAGGTGAGAGAATATCACCGTATTTAACATTCTCGTCCCCATCGCATATATTTTACGTCTCGGTCAGGACATTACCCCGTTCTTCTTTCCGTCTAGCCACGACGACATTTTGCGAATATCAAAACTCTTAGTGTAATTGTAGTTACCATATTAGCAGATGAAATACTCGCAGCTTATAGTATTGGTTCAGTATGCCACCTTGGGAATTATAATTGTTGTAAGCTGCTTTATGGAATGGTACACTGTTAGAAGTAGATTAACTACTCAAAATGTGTCAAAACGTGCACATCTTACTTCGGTCGCAAATTTATTTCTCATGACGCCTCTAATCGAAGCACTGCTCGTGCCTTCGTGGATTGGTAACGTTGTTAAGACCAATCGCACAAGAATACACCTGTTGTCTTTTACAGAAAAGTATTGTTTTCATGCTGAAGTTTACATTTTCTTTTATACTTTTTTAGTGCTGCGAATGTGCTTGAAGACAGTGTCTTCATGGAGAAATTAGAAAATGGAGTGGTATGGGACCTACTAAATCCATTCGATATAGGTTTCTTTCCGGCAAAGAAAATTACTTCTTTTGATCTTAATGCAAGTTGCTTTTTATTGTTTTAAAGACAAACCCACTTTGCACAATCATGTTTTAGTTTATGAGTTTTTTTTTATTTCTTTTCATTTTGGTCTCTTTGGTCAAACTCATTGGTTAAACTTGAATACTTGCCACAAAATTTCTCAGTTTTCCTGCCAATGCAGGCGCTAGTTCGAATGAAAACCGTCTTAATATCGCACAATTCTTCGGATACACTTTATTCAGCGGGAAAACAGTAATGCTTTCCCAAATCTTGAAGATTAGTCACGCGTCAGATCATGCCAAGTTTTCAGGAAGAGAAACTGCGTGCATGATATTCATGAAAACAATCTATGACCTATGGTTTTAAAGTTCAAATGAAAGGAAAATCCTGACCAGTTGTTTTTTTTTCTGAAATGAAAGAGTGAAATGTTACAAGCAGAATATTTAAAGTATTGGTTAATTTGAAGATTCAGCTTTTAACTTTTTGTGAGATACTTAAAAACCACTTATTGAAATGTTAAAGAGCATACCGCGAATGGGAATTCGTAGGTTATTTGAGGCAGTGGCGTATCTAGGGAAAACGGCGCCCGGGGCAAGCACGAAAATTGCGCCCCTAATTTCTGAAAAAGTGTTCAACCCCAACCCCATCCCGGTAGGGACTTTAAACAAAGTCCACATGATATGCTTTTTTGAGGGTGATTTAAATGTAATAAATTTTTATAAATTTTGGCGAGCGAGCGCAGCGAGCAAGCCGAAAAGTTTTGTATTTCAGCTTACAAAACATGGAATTCTTGTCATTTTTTGATTATCAAATCTTACGATTCTAATCAAGATATAGTGACGGCTTTATAGATAACAATTTATACCAACAAACTGAGGACTTTGAAAAATACTCTAAATTAGTGCGCGCGAGTGAGCGGCGAAATTTATATATTTCCGCTTCATCATCACGTTTTGTTCTTATATCTTTTTTTTTCTGGATAAATTTTGGCGAGCGAGCGCAGCGAGCGAGCCGAAATTTTTTTGTATTTCAGCTTATACAAAATATGGAATTCTTGTCATTTTTTTGCTTGTTAAATCTTACAATTCTAATTAAGAAACAGTGACGACCTTATAGATAACGATTTATACCAACAAACTGAGTACAATGTACTTGAAGAAAATACTTTAAATTAGTACGAGCGAGTGAGCCGAAATTTGTATATTTCTGCTCATCATTACGTTTTGTTCTTATCTTTTTTGATTTTTGATTTTTTTTTTTGATTCGCTGCTCCGTGTAACATTTTTCCTGCTAAATATAAAATGACATGTGTGAACACAATAGACATTGTCATTTTGTCCGTGCATCACCACGTTTTGTTCTTACTTTCTTTTTTTATATAAATTTTGGCGAGCGAGCCCAGCGAGCGAGCCGAAAATGTTTGTATTTTAGCTTACAGAACATGGAATTCTTGTGTGAACACAATAAACATTGTCATTTTGTCCGCGTCATTATCATGTTTTGTTTTTATCTTGTTTGATTTGGTTTTCTGCCCCCCCCCCCCCCCCTCTTTCCGGACGAGTTTCTTCTTCTTCTTCTTCTTCTTCTTCTTCTCCTTTTCATTTTTCTTTTCTTCTTCTTCTTCTTCGTTTTTTTTTCTTTTTTTTCTTCTTTTTTTTTTCGTTTTTTGCGCCCCCAAGGAGTGGCGCCCGGGGCACGTGCCCCCCTTGCCCCCCCTAGATACGCCACTGATTTGAGGAAAATCGGTTTTGAAATGGCTGAGATATCCAAAAAACATGTAAGACAAAGCGGTCCTAATAAAAATTGAGTCCCACCTTTTATAAGTGTCAATTTGTTTGGCTATCTCGGCCATTTGAAAACCAATTTTCATCAAATAAACTTTGAATCCCTCTTTGAATTACGTGCTCTTTCATATTTCATGAGAGGTTTTTCATTATCTCCCTAAAAAAGTTGGAAACCTGGAGCCCCATCTCAACCAAAACTATACCATCCCTTTAACATTTGTTCAGACTCGGATAAAAATTAGGGACGTCATGGAATTGTAATGTTTTGATGATTTTTACAAAACAATTCTTGAACAGTCAATATGAATGAACACATAGTGAGGGAATGATGTCATCGCCTATAAACATGCCAAACAGTTTGTACATAAACTCTTGAAATCAACAGTTTACTTTGTTTTGTTTTTGTTTTTTATCGCAATTTTTGCCCCAGTTTCAGAGCCTAATACAATGAAAATCTGACTGATCATTGCATTGAAGTTACTTGATACTTGGTGAGGTTAGTCCTTCTTGCTATACAGCGAAGCTATACAGGGATGAACTTCAAATCAAGTGAGTTTTTGGGAGTTGACATGGTGATGATCTCTTATTTAAAATGAAAAATGTGTGCGCAGTGCGAGTAAGATTTGGATGCATTTTATTATTTCTTTTGAGAATAAAAGATCTAGTATAGAAGGCTGCAACGTTGTAATACAATGTATTGGGGAGAGCGGCCTCTCTGAATGTTGTCAGGGTGGTGGCATAAACGACTTAACAAGGTTTATAGGTGGTTCCAGATTAGTAGGTGTCCCCAGGAAGAATGCGTACTTGATGCATGAATGCATTAATGCATCTATCTATGTCTTCGGTATGACGAACTTCAGGTCATGATTCCTGAAGGTTACTCTCTGGAATTATTTTTGTAACGTTTTCACTTTCAATCCTATTTGATCAAATCATTTTCCACTACTGGACGTGCTTGCAAAATTTTACTCTTTCATTACAGAAGAACATTTAACCAGTCGGGAATTTCTCTTGAACTTTATTGCCTCATTTTTTTTTTCAGTCTTTTAATTAATTCTATGTTTATCTTGTTTTCATTTTAATCCTGTTTCGTAATTTATTCACGTGACATGACTGACACACCCACAGTATGTTTTCCTTTTACGAGTCCTGCAAATTGAAGAGGACTACAAAACCACAATTCCATCACCATTTGCAACTTATATTTCTCTCTTTTTTTTCTTTTCTGCGAAAAAAAAAGAGTGCTCAAGTGACATTTCGAACGCTTGAAAAGATTTACCTTTTATGCATAATTTTGTTCCTCTTTTCTTTATCATTGTGGAATTTAAGATGTGTGCATCTTTACGTGAAAATGGTATGCGTCTTAAAGAAAGTCGCATTTCAGTGGCTTATCGCTGAACTCTTCCGTGTCAAAATGTACGCGATGTCTTGTTTTGAACATATCTTGTTTTGAAAATAAGTGTATATCATTTTTAATGTGTATGTGTTCAGAGCAAACCATTTTTGTCTGTGATTTGTTTATGTGATGTCTGCAACCCTTCTTACTCATGGTCCTTTCCCAATAGTAAGAGGAATATGAACAGTTGAGAGGCTGACATAACGCACTCGCATTTTGTGAAGATCAAAAGAGAAATGAGATTCGTTGCACTCTTTGAAAGCGTGCATGGATCGTTGTTTGTTGCCTGTGTTGTATATATTATGTGAAACACACACAGTACGGTGTAATAAAACGTTTTGAAGCAAAACAATGACACTGTTTTCGTGTTGTCGTGGTTGTTGTTGTTGTTGTTGTTGATGATTTAAAGTTTCAATTTCTGAAAAGAGACGATTAGTGGGTGTTGAAGAGGGTGTCGAGAGGTGTTTTTCAATAGCATCTTCTAGTCCATTGATTTTAGATTAAGCCCGCCGGCGGGCGTAATCAAAACACGGAAGTATGACCTCAGTTTCTGTCGCCATTAAACATTTTTTTTTTTCGTTCTTTTCACTCTGTGGAGGGATGGTATAATAATCTTGGTTGAGATGGGGATTCAGGTTGAACTTTTTGAGAGGTAATTAGAAACCAGTTACATATGAAATATGAAAGAGCATACGATTCAAAGAGGAATAAAAAAAATTATCAATATTGATGGAAATTCCTGAAAATCGATTAAGAAATGGCTGAGATATTAAAAAACACAAAGAGGTCCTAATAAAAGGTGGGTCCCACCTTTTATTATGGACCGCTTTGTTTTACTTTTTTTTTTCGATTTTCTGCTGAACAAATGCTCATCTGCTTTTCAATATTCTTACCATTGTACAGCAAAATACACACACACACACACACACACACACACACATACACCCATATATAATATTTGCAATATAATGAATATAATGAATACTATGAATTAAATTCATATATTCATTCAAATGGGACATCATAAGAAAGTCTGATTATTTTTTTTTCAACAGTGACAACTCACTTATTTACATTTTGCATTCTGAGGTCATACAGATGAGCATTTTGCAAAATGAAGAAAAAATAAATGCGTTATGTCAAACGGTATAATCCACGTTTTGTCTTTTAAGAGAAGGCATGTGCTAGAAAAGAATACATTGTGAGATTATCACTACATTCCAGGCTTTATCCATGAAATAGAAACTGCAGTTGTATCTGCAGATTAGATTTAACATAAGGGTTGACCAAATAATCATCTGATGTTTAGGAAATGAGTTTTGAAAGTGCTCACATTTCAACATTATGGTCGTGGCCTTTTTATTGTTATTTTTTATTTATTTATTTATTTATTTATTTAATTAATTAATTATTTATTTATTATTTATTTATTTATTTATTTATTTATTTATTTATTTATTTATTTAATTTTTTATTTATTTATTTATTTATTTATTTATTTATTTATTTATTTATTTATTTATTTATTTATTTATTTATTTATTTATTTATTTATTTATCTATCTATCTATCTATCTATCTATCTATCTATTTATTTATTTTCATCGAAACAGTGATTTATCAAAAGCAGAATTGTTGTGGTTTTTCACTTCAGATCTGTCGCCATACCAAGCTGTTTTGCTCATTCCAGGAACAACCAATCACAGCAAGTGATATGTATTGTAAAGATAATTTATTAGGCTTTCTTATGACGTCATATTATTTGATGATTTTTATGACGATATAAGGAAAACATGATATATTGCACTTTAATTGCGGAACTTATTTTGAGGGTATATATATATATATATATATATATATTGCATTCCCATTACAGCGAACGAGGTTATTACGAAATTTCGATAAAAAAAACCCAATGAAATCGGCCTTTATGAATACTGTATATCGAACGAAAATTTACTTTTCAGTTGTTCAGTAGTTATCATCAGTAAAAATCCACACGTCGACGTGTCCCTGTACTAGTGGCGACGTTAAATTACAAAGAAAAGGGATCGCGTAGCTCGTTTAGATTGTTTTTTTTTCTTCACGAAATGAAAAACAACAAAGAAAGAACGTCCTCCACACAAGAAGAAGTCAAAATTGCGTATGACGACGCAAACACAGTTTTCGTCAGCGCGAGGCCGTTTTACTTGTTAATTGCCCCGCTCGAACGGAGAAGTTTGATTTTGTTGCTAGTTTCGCTGTAATTGCTTCTTATAAGAGTGAAAAAGTCCAGGTATACGGGAAGGAAAAAGAAAGAAAGGGTGTGTGTGTGTGTGTGTGTGTGTGTGTGTGTGTGTGAGGGAGGAGAGAGAGGGAGAGAGTAACTACAGACAACATGACAGAGAGATAGAAAGAATATAAACAAAGAACAAGAAAAAAACTGATTAATATAGTCCTGAAAAAAAATGCAGAGTCCCAAACAAACCAAAAATGAGTCCCCTACAATCTAGTAGATGAGCGCATTCCATACATAGATTGGGGTAACACAGTATGAGCGGAGAAAACGCGCAAATTAAGAGTAAGTCATTGCTATACACAATGGTTGCCCATGCAGGCCGTTTCTCCGAGAGAGATCGCTGAGTGTACCGCATACCGGCGCCATTCCTCAGAATCCTTTCGTTATGGATGTGCGTCGGCAGGGTTGACGAGCTCCGTCAGTCAGCAAATCAAGTACGAGAAGTCGACATGGGGTTTTATTTTTTTTCCCCTTTAACTCCTTAAGATAAAAGGGAGTTGGTGGTTGGTATTTTGGTAGGCAAGGAGATGCTATAACTTGATAACACCACTCTTGGTGTCTGACTACATTACTGTTTAGTCACAAGTTTGTCTGTATGTCGAACGTCATGATCGAGTGTTTGCTACTTCGCCGCTATCATGAGAGTTTTCAGCGTATTCTGTATGAGCTGCCATTGACAGTTTTTCCCAGGGAAGAAGCATTTCATCATTGTTGCTTCAGGCTTTCCATTGTTTTTTTTTTTCCAATGTAAATTCAATTGTTTCAGTGAGCATTTTGAGAGAGATCAAGTTTATCTTGCTTCACAACATCAAGACGTCATATTATGTCAAGATGTCCTTTTGAGCAAGTGGTAATTACGACACTTACCCTGAAAACGTTATCGAGATCATTATCGAGGCGTAGCTGATAGAGATAATCATCTCTTAGATTTTCGTACATTGTTGTGTTATGTTTTACGGATGGCTTCTGTTTTTGTTTTTTGTTGTTGTTGTTGTGGGTTTTTTTTTTTGACTGGGAGGATTTTGTATTTCATATTTGCATGCAGTGTTGCAATCCCTGATATTTATTATTATTATTATTTTTTTAATGTACTGGGCAATAATAAGAGCTGCGTCATTGGACGACTGGTGACTATAGCTATCAGGGCGAGATAATTGTGATGGCGTTGATGCTGATAGAAAGGATATGAATGGTGATAATGCTGCTGATGATGTTTGTGTCTTGTTTTGTTTTGTTTTTGCTTGACAATCATAAAAGGTTAGGCACATGGTACTTCTAGCTGCTTGTTCTCTTAGTTTCGTTAAATTTGTAACAACACGCAATTGTTGGATAAGTTTAGTGTCATCTCCGTCAATTTTGCACGCTGGTTGTCTGCTAGGAAAAATGTCGTGCGGCAATGATGCCTGATGTAACAGCGATTCCAGCTCACGAACACTGATGTCCCCACATCGGCGGGAAAGATGAAGGAAAGGGATCGCTGGTTGTTACTATACGGCATCGCAGGGACCACAAGCTGCCTCGGTTGGTAATGCGTTTGTCTAATTTAGAGTTCAGGGTTCACAGATTTGAGACCCAGTGGGCCGAACTGAGCAATGTTGTCTGCTATCGTATCAGGACAATTACAACCCCCCCCCCCCGACTAAATACCGGTTAGTGATAAGGTTAGAGCAAAGATTAGGTTTAGGTTTAGGGTTAGGGTCATGATTCGGTTCAGGATTAGGCTTAGGATTAGGGTAAGGGTCAAGGGAAATGTCTGGGGTAAAGGGTGTAATTGCAATAGATTTTGTTAATTAATCTAAACTGAAGGCAAGTCAAAAATCTCGCTGAAATCTCTTCGCGAAGAGTAGAGTGCAAACCCGGGCCCCATTTCATAAAATATGTTATGATAGTAAATCTTGCTGGAATGGCAACTTCCAATTGCAACAGCCAATCAGAAAGCAGGATTCTCGTCGTTACCATGACAATTGTCATCCCAGCAAGAGTTGCTATCATATCAATTCTTTATGAAATGGGGCCCCGGTGAAGTGCTTCGTGACCATCGTCCTACATTCAGACACGCACAGAGAAAAGTGCGAAATATTAATACCGACTTGTGTTTTGTTCCAGGTGATCTGAAATATTTGATTTCAATTTTGTATTTGCTTCCTTACTTCAGGTAATTCTGCAATTGATATGTCAGAGCATTTTGTACACAGAGTTCATTAATTGAAGAAGGAGATAAATATTGTAAGGTACAAATATGACAAACTGTAACTTAAAACAAAAATACATAAATAGACTAAAGTTGATCTAGCGTTATAAAGAAGGGAATATGGATATCAATTGTAACCAATGTGAAAGATGCAGCATACCAGCATTTATCAGGTCCATCGTGTCAAGTGTAGAAAGTGAGAAAAAAAACTGCAGGAGCCTGCCATCTCAAGCAAATGCTAGATATTGGCAGCCTAAGAAAAAGAAAATAGACGAAAAGAACCATACACAAATATAGCCAGTTTGCCTTTAAAACTTGAATTGTTTACTAACTTAATCAATTTAATAATTTGAAGCGAGCGGGGAAAGAGAGAGGAGAAGTTTAATGAGAAGCAACACGAGAGTCTAAGTGAGATGAATCAGGTGCAATTCAAAATATCATTTGTATTATCTTCATTTATAACAACCTGCCATCACCAAATCAGCCACAGAGCTATCCATATTGTAAATGATCAGAGTAGTCGCAGTTATAGACGTTTTGATGTGTATGTGAGACATATCAGGTGATTTTATAGTACGTCTATTAGAGATAAAACAAAACAAACAAGCCCAAAAATCATTGCAAAAACAGAATAAACAAGGAACTTGCTGAAACTGTTTCTGACCAGCATTCAATTTCTTTCTTTTCGTTTTCATTAAGGAACAAGAAAATTATTGAAACAAATATTGCCATAGATTTCTGCAAGTATGATCTATCATGCTTTCCGACTTCACTTTCAACGGCTGACAAAAAAAAAAATAATAATAAAAAAAAAAAATATATATATATATATATATATATATATTTTTATATATAAATATATATATATATATATATATATATATTAATTCAGCACATTTTTTTTTATATATAAATATATATATATATATATATATATATATATATATATATATATATATATATATATATATATATATATTAATTCAGCACATCAGTGTCGATGCTTTGAAGGAGAGACAGGTGGCAAAGTAAAATGTTCAGTATCTAAATATTTACGTTCTTGCTTTTACCTCATTTTCATCCGAGATGCTTGATCGTTTTGTGCTTTCCACACTTAAAGGACCTTTTACTTACGAATCGGAAATACGTTTAAGAACATTTTCATCAAAATCGTTCTTGAATGTTTAACGCCTTTATAAAAGACAATGTACATCCTCGCTTTTTACATAATGTACCCCGAGTCTTGCTGACTTCATATCTTGGTATTGATAACTCACACATCACATATGATACTGATTGGTGTATTATAGTTTCATCACTTTTTCCTCGCTTTCTTTCTTGAAGATGATCCCTTATTCTACTAAATGAGAATGGCTTGTTTGGCTTGCTGGTGCAAGTAGACTGCACACTTTCCCTAACATAGGGATCATACATGAAGAAGAACACTCCGGAAGATACGGCCACCTTAATAAGACATTTCGAACATGGCGTGAGGTTGCGCCGTAAGTTGTACCTCATCGAATTGCATTCGTGGAGTTATTAGGAACATGTACCCTCTTGAGATAAGATGCCCAGAATTCTCGTCCTAATTGGAGATTCGCGAGAACGATGCTCGCGTGTGCCCCACCGCGCCCGCCCCAAGTACCACGTCCATCGCCAGAATCCGGCAGAGGTGGGCTTAGCCCGGCCTCAAAATCCCTACCAACAATAAACGTAGGATTTCACCGGGGTCCTCCCTAAAACACCTCGCAAATCCCAAATCAACCGCGACTAGCTAGTCTCTCTCTATCTCTCCACCTCTCCGTCTATCTCGCCAAACTTTTCCGAATGAGAGAGAAAGAGAGGGGAAAAAAAAAATCTTCATCGGAGGGAGCCTAGACACTGCTTGTAGCTACAAGAAATAATCACGAGTAATCTGCAGTAATTCAAGATATTAAATGTTGAGAGAGACGCGAAGCGCAGAGCTCCCCTTTCCCTGACGGAATTAATCAGGCGACTCATTGGCGGTCTCGCCCGCCCAACCTTACCCGCTGCTATGAGGCTGAGGACACCCTGTCGCCTGCGTGGTAGCGCGAGAACAGAGTTTTCAATCGGGGTGGATTTACCCGGATTTGTCGAGCAAATCTGCGAGGAGAATAGGAAAACTTTGGTCGTGACCTTGAGACAAGCACGAGGTCACCTGACTACATTAGGGATGATCCTACATGTTTGTCAGTTCTGTGCGAAATGTGGCGTTTTCGTAATTATTTCGATCAGATCTTGGAGTCGCGCGCGTTTCGTGTATGGACAAGAAAAAAAAAAAGCATAACAAGCAAACTATCACGCGCAGCCAACGCTATCTGTCAAGATTAAAGCTCGCAATTTACGGTTTACGGTTAGGTTTTGTATACTATACAGCTTTCAGCTTGTCTTATATCACTTCCATTATTTATTCGTCGTGAAAACTTATATTAATTCGACTTACAGCGGCGGATATTACATGTTAATACCACTTGTTATAGATAATAGTAGACTTAATTCAAGGATTTGTAGCAGCTGTCATTGACTTTTTTCCTCCTTATGTATGTGACATATGTGTGTGTTTTCATATTGTATATATTTTGCATTAATTCAGTTCTGTCCAATCTGTATCCCATGTGGAACATAAACCACCTAAAGTGGCTTCTTTGACCAAACAAGAAATCTGTTGTGACTATTTACGAAATCACGTCAAGTTATGCACGTTTTTATCATTAAGGTGTTTATGATTATAGATTTATGACTTGTGTATTTCTTCTTGCTTATGTCCTTTTGACAGATATGATAACAACATTAAAAACATTAATCACAGCCATATAGGGGAGATAATTCGCATTAACACGACTGCCAACGACTTGCGGTGTCATCCTAGCATTTGTTCCCATTACAGTTGATGTTGTTGTTTTCTTACCTGCTAGGAGGTCATGTGCACCCCCTTCCCCCCCCCCCCCACCACCCCCCTTCCCCAATTTGACTTCATGCGCAAGTTTCTTGCAAGATGAAGAGTTATGGGGAGGCGACAAAAGTTTGTTTCGAAACCTCCGCACGGATGACTTGGCGCATACCTGGTGGCAGTCGAGGTGTGACGCGCGCAAGGAGGTCCGAAGTGCGAAACAAAGAAAAGGGGACTGGCTCTGTATGGGCGCCGTCTCCATGGAAACGGAGGATTCGGATAATGGCGCAAGTGAAGAGAAAGATGACAAGGAGAGAGAGAGAGAGAGAGAGGGGGGGGGGGAGGAGATGGGGAGGGGGTGATAGAAGATAAGATGTTGTGAAACGAGTCAGAGAAAATATAAACAGTGTGCTTGTCAGAGGAGGGAATGGATCACAAGACATTATTGGTTTCGTGTTTTCTAGAATGAAACTGAATAACGGATGATATGACAGAAATGCATTGTAATATCAGGCGCGGTGGAGCACCCCAATTTGCATCTCATTATCGCCCCGTTCTATTTGAATTTCCAACGGCATCCACGGCTGCCCGAAACTGAGTGCATGAAAAAGTCAAATCTTTACCTTCTCCTTGTGCCGCTATGCGTGCCGCTAGTAAACTCAAACTTCCCACACTATCTAAGTTTTTAAAAATCTTCCTTTTGATGAAAAAATTATGAAATTTGCTGCACTAAAACTTGAGATATTAAAGCTTTTTGAAAATCACCTCTCGCAAAACATGCTCTCTGTTTTTTTTCGACTGGACCATGGCCGGGCTCCAATGTGTCCGAAATTGGCAACATAAGTTCATCAGGCCTCAATCCATGTATGGTGAAAGTTTTCGCTTGATTCCACCTGTACTTTTTGAGAAATCAACTTGTTTCTACAGGGTTTGGAATAGAAAATTGTAGTCAGCGAAACATTTGAAAATGACGTCATTTCTTTTCCCGTAACATGGGGATGCGTGCGTGGATACGTGAGATTGAGGATTTCGTGCGTTGTTGTTGGTTTGCATGTGACGCTGTGCGGCCGCAGTCAATTTTGCCAGCTGGGATTCTCGTGCTGTGTGATTTGGTAAGTAGGAAGTTTGATGAAATTTCATTCGTGATAATCATATTTGAATGTTGTATTTCTTACAAACATCGTAATGTTTCGTTTAAATGAGTAAAATAATCATAACAATGTAACGGTCTGACATGATGTGGTTTTGATCGGACTCTGCGGCGCGTCTCTGTCGAGGCCGAGCTCGAGGTTCGGCCCGGCCAGGCCGGCCCGGGCGGTGGACCTTAGCAGTTGGTAGAAAGCTGAGCGGAGCCTGTGATTGTGTTTGTGAATGTGTGAGGCCCGGGTGTGAAGCTTGTGATTTTGCGCGTTGTTTTTGCGATTTTGGTAGCACATGCGATTAACTTCTTCATAAAAATCATAAGCAGGAATGTGTTTGTTATGAAATTTTCTATTCCTAGTTATGAATGAATAACACCGTATTTAAGTAACACTAACATTTAAACTCTAAATTATAATAAAATTCAAGTAGAAATCAAAGCACTCAATCATGCAGATCATCCCTCTGTTAACTTGTGAACTAGAATCTAATATTACTTCTCTCGGAATTAAAGCTACGGTCACAGATATCCCTGCAAATGCCGTACAAAGATTTTTGTCCATTTGGGGCTGTACAAATCGGTCATTTTTACAGTGTTCGTAAGGATTTCTGTGACCGTAGCTTCAGTGGGATGCATACTTCTGTTTATGCGTTTCTGTACGATTGATGTGCACCGAGTTGGAAGAGGCAATCATTGAGGAAAGTGATGCTGCTATTGGAATGTGTGAGAAGGATGCAGGGCTGCCAACATTGGAAACTACTTGAGAGTGAGACTCCCATAGGCCAATGCTATAATTTCGGAGTCAAAATGAGTGAGATCAATAGAAATGCATGCAAATGAAATAAAGTTTTAGAGTGACAAAGGACCAAAATGAGTGAGTCTCACTGTCAATGAGTGAGAGTTGGCAGCCCTGAGGATGATACATGATTTTGTAAATGTGGACAACATCTGAGAGGAAATATGGAAGGATTTGTTGAAAGAAGGTGCATACACATAATTGTAGCAAAAATTACTAGTACGTAATACATAAAAACACTTTAAAACAATGTACATAGGAAGAAAGACAGTGCCACACACATGATAGTGATAAACACACACACACACACACACAAAATTAATGCCTACCTGCATGTACATCAATAAAGAACATGGCCGCTGAAAATAATTCAGATTTACATAAACTGGCCCCCCATCTGCTTTCGTCCAACTATGCCATCCACCCAGTAGAAGGTAATCAAAAAAAAAAAAAAATAAAAATCATATAAATGAAAAAAAAATGATAAAGATTGGATTTTCTGTGTCATCGAATATTTATGAACAAATAGTTTTTCCTCCTCCTCCCTCCCCCTTCCCTAGGCCAAATTTTCTTCTTCCTCACACATGCCATGTAATGTGACACAGGAGTAGATTTTTTGCATTTAGATCTATATTGTCTCAGAACACAGTTCTCAGTTTTTAGATTAACATGTCAGCTCAGTTCAGTCTGCATACTTCTACTTTCTCGTGTTTTTGTTTCTGTTAAAATATCTCCTTCGTAGAAGGTAAGAAATTACATTTATTCAATCAAATAAAAGTGCAGTGACCGAGTGTCGCACGGCGGTGACTGCTGAGCTGCTGCCGCGCACGCTGCATGCAGCAATGCGTTGTGTGTGCTGTGACATGCAACGCTACAGTGACGCGATTATATATACATGGGACCGACCTGTACGCTTAGCGTTCGTGTCATTTTTGACATCACCTTCTGTTTTTTTCCGACACAACCATGGCCGGGAATATTACGGTATGACATTTAAAATGCAAGCAGATAAATAAATGTCGGTGTACTTTGTCCGAATGGCGCTTTTGTTACGCAATCACACTTCGTGAATCTTAGGATGATTTTCGAGGCATATTTTTGGTAATTTTGCTCGCCAGGTTTTCGCTAAAATTTCACATTTTATCACTGTCAAATCCTTTGATATGTTATATGTGAATATTCGGACATGTTTTCAAATTCAAACTAACTCAATTTTAATCCAAAAATAGGTTTCCTTAAATTGTTATTAGCTTGAGAAGTTGTTTACTTTTTCTCAACTACGCGAGTACATGTTGTTTACTTTATGCAAATGAGGCTCGGCTGCCGATGGATTTCTGCGAGATAATTGGGGTGCTCCACCGCGCCTGATATCTACTGGAAATGGGAATATGCAGGGAAGATGTAGGCCTACGGAGACAGAATATGATGAGGAAATGTTCAACGTTGAGTGAAAAGACAGAAAGATATGACATTGGAGATGTACAAGAGTACTAGTAACTGTCAAAAAACACAAAGACAAAACAACAACAAAAAACAACAACAACAACAACAACAGCAACAACAACAGCAACACAAAAACATAAAAACTTTATGACAGGTTTAAACAAAAGATCACGATAACGAATCCGAATCCAATGAAGATTTGATTGGTGATAGACAATGAACAAGAAGATTAAAATGAAATCAGAATTTACAGCTTCACAAAAAGAAAAAAAAAACCTTTAAAGAGCAAGAAAAGAAAAAAAGGTGATGATTAACTCTAAAATATCTGTTAGCTGAAATTTTGTGATTCGTTATACTCTGACCGGAAATGATTATATTTGATAATTCATCGTTGTATGTATGCGTAGGGTTTCATGTGAAATAAATGGAAATGGAATTTGAAAAAAAAAAAAATTATCTGAGATAGAAATGTTACACAAGAGGAAATGATGCTGACATCAACGGATTATTGGACTAAAAAAAAAGGGGAATCGGAAAAGTGGAGGTGATGAATGCTACCTCCTTCTGCCCACTGTTAAATATATCGTCTAGTTTTGGTTGAGACTTAACTTCAGGTTTCATACATTTTGGTGAGATAATAAGAAGCCTCTTATGAAATATGAAAGAGCCTGTAATTCCAAGAGGAATTCAAAGTTTACTTGATGAAAATTGGTTCTGAAATGGCTGAGATACCCAAAACAGAGCGATCCGAATAAAATGTGGGACCCATATTTCATAATGATGGCTTTCTTTTACTTTGTTTTTGGATGTCTCAGCTATTCCAAAACCGATTTTCATCAAATAAACTTTCAATTCCTCTTACAATGGTATGCTCTGTACTATTTTCATAAGTAGTTTCTTGGTATCTCAGAAAGAGTTAAAGGCCCAATTCTCATCTCAACCAATACTGTACCATACCTTTAAAGAAGAATATCTTATAGCGACGGGTATTTAGACATGGCTTCGATCAAGGTGGCGATAATAAGTAGTGTTAACCTCTGTATCAGAGACTTTGGATTTGTGTACAATGATATATGCTAGATGCTTTCTTAGCTATTCAGCACTCTAAGCACGCAAAGGGTAAACAAGTATTAGGTCAAGAAGAAACACATACTAGTAATCATTCCTCTGTATGGGGTATTATGTAGCAAACTGTTGAGATTCATCCACTGAAAGTTTCAATCTACACTCGCATTGACATAGTGTGTGTTGTTTTCTCTCAAGAAACAAGATTCTTGTTTTTACACTCAGCAAAAAAAAAAAGAAAAAAAGAAAGAAAGAAAGGAAACACCTTTTCGAGTTCATATTTTTCATAGAAAATTTTGATGGACGTATTATAATACCATATTAAAGGTAATTTAATTGGCTATCAGGCTCGTAGGTTAATACAAAAAGAAACTTTATGCATGAGTGAACACATCTATTTTTGCAAAAGCAAAAATTGACATGTTGTCTTTCATTGGCAAATGACCTTCTCGATAACAATGACAACAAAAGACAAGTTTAAGACAATGAGAGATATGAATGAAAGAGCAAAAATAAGTTTTCGTTCTCTTTATCTCTCTATAATCTCAAACAAAAACAAAGTGGGAAACTGAAGGGGGGAACTAAAAATTTTCTGTCAACTCAAACTTCAATGACATAAGGAGTAATATGCATAAAGATGATTAAATGAACATAATTTCTTTATTTCATTCGTTCAATTTAGTAATTTAAGAATTCATTAGACAAATGAGAAAACATAATTCACAATTTGCTAATTTGAAAGAAAAAATCCAACAACTCAAATTTCTACAATGTTTGTTAATCATTGCTTCTTCTCTTATTTCATTTGAATCTAGATTTGACAGGAGATTATTCATTTTCCTCCACTATTTTTAGTCTTTATTGATCTTTTGGGTTTTAAAGATATCATAGAGACCATAGTTTTATTTTGGCATTTTAATCATGCTTCCTTTTTTTTTTAAATGTGTTGTTTGTTCTTACTGTTTTATGGAAGAGCACCTACGCATGAATGACAACTTGTTCAGTTTTGCAATTTTTACTCTTGTGCCCAGGAAGAGAAAAACAAAGTGGTTCACTCATGCCTAAAGTTTCCCTGTTTGTTGACCTACCAGGTTGATATTCAATTAAATGCCCTTAATATGGTATATGATATATTAACTTTTAGCCAAATGTTCTATGAGAAATACCCACTTGAAAAAGTGTTTACTTTCTTTTCTTTTTCTTTTTTTTTTCTGAGCGTATAAACTCAATTTACGAGAAAACGTGTAATCGACGTCATCCAGAAAGAAAGGGGGAAAGTCGATCATCCCTCTAATAAGATGCCTATATAATATGCACATGATGTAACGAAAACCCATGTCTCCTAATGGACAACTTAAGAGGCTGAATACTTGCTAACGGTCAGTAGGCATCCTGGCCTCGAAAAATTGTGACAGAATGGCCGAGGGCGCCCTTGGAGGAGAGGTACTTGCGGCGGCGAGGGAAAAGTCGATTTACGTTGAGTGGAGTCCTTGCTACTATTACTCCAGCCATTCATGAGGGCTTGACGTGCTTACGCCACAAAGTGTCATGGTTCGGTGTTGCGATTTCCCGCTGTCGAATGTTACTAAACCCAGTGACTTTTGTCGTTGGTTTTGGTTTTGTTTGTTTGTTTTTTTTTTCTATTAAGTGGCTGATCAAGCATCGGGATTTCTGTGAAAATCTGTAGCGAAGGGCCGGTAACACTGTCCCGCCGTTCCTCTTGACGATGGCACGATTGACAGAGCTGTGAAAGGTCACTTTGTTCAACATAGCATATTCAGTGGAATGGCATTAACGGAAATAGGTGAAATTAGTTAGAAAATAGTAATACATATACTTGCTATTGACAAGTAAGATGTTGGAAAGCGTTTAAAAAATTCTAATGTCTGTGACTCTGTTGAGTGCAGTCCTTGTGGAGGTATGAATCTAAAAATGAAACTTAGGCCCTTGAATCCATGTCTATAACCTGACGTCATATCGCAAGTATGATATAAGCCGTGAAGGGGCATGGGGGGGGGGGGGGGGGGGGGAGGAAGGAGAAAGGTGGATCTTGAAAGAGGTACCGTGGTAGCCAAGCAGCCATAAAACTGTTTCAAGCGCGGGATATCTGTGATGCAATCTACGGCTTTGTGTTCTGTGTGTGTGTGTGTGTGTGTGTGTGTGTGTGTTTGCAGATTCTGTATGGATTTATAACAATTTTGCTCCGCCCATTACTACTACAGTACTCTTTTCCCCTCTTGGAATAAAACTGCATAGCGGCAGTTAGGCAAGCATAATCCCGCAAGGCAAAATAATTACATTAGGTTATAGCTCTATTGATCTTATTCACCTGGTGAACGGATTCCTAACCCTCTTTACTTTAGTCAGAACCTATACATCAATTTGTGACAAAATTTCGACACGTCTCTTTAAATGATACGCTCTCTGCAGATGAACTTTATACAGAGAAAATATGAAGAAGAAGCAAAACAAAGGGGTCAGAACTCTTTTTTGTTGTTGATATCTCAGCCATTTCAAATTCGATTTTCTTCAAATAAACTTTTAATTCCTCTTAGAATTGGTTGTTCTTTGATATTTCGTATTGGTGGTTCCTACTTATCTCGTAAAAAGTCAAAATCTGAATCCGCATCTCAGCCATAACTATATCATCCCTTTTAGCCCCTGAATACACGTCGTCAAACTTGTTGCAAAATCTCACACCAATTCATCAATCAATTATTTATCATCGCTTGCAAATGGGCAAGTACTATGATAGTAAAGAATAAAAATAGCACTCGATTGACAAGTTGCTCTCCATCGACGTAAATAAATCATTGTTGTTATCATTATTATTTATTATAATTTATTCGGCATTTGCAAGACAATACAAGTGATATCAGATAAACAAACAAAACAAGCAAAGTACAAGGATACAAGATATCATGCTTCCCCTGGTGCGCTTCCCGAAGTTGAAGGGTTGGAAAAAAGCAATCAAAATCACTTTGGCCCTTCGGCCTCTCGATCCAAACAACTTATGGAAGCACATCACTGCTTGTTTAGTGTTTTGAGTAATAGACATGATTAAAATCATGAGCCATTACACACCAGGCCAGGATTTGAACATACAACCTCCTTATTTCTAGACCAGCATCATATCCACTAGACTACTGAGCTTCAGTCCGATAGCCTGTGATGGTTCTGCCTACATAATGTATTATTATAATATTATATATTCGATGATTCTTGTTTAGAGGTTTATTGCAACTGAATGACAAATATCCCTTTGTCGACTTAAATAAAAACTTATTAATCAGTGTTTGAATAATATCTACGATTAAAAAAAAAATATCATGGGCATACATACTCGGGTGGGATTCGAACCAATGACCTTCCTGATTGCTAGACAGGTGTATACATCTACTATACTACCAAGCTTTCGCCCCATACCCGGTGATGGTCCTCTGATCGGCCGCTCATCTCCTTTATGACGGTAACTACATTAACTAAAAACTATGAATATCGTTTTTTATCTACGTCGATGATTAGCAATTTGTCAATCGGATGCAATAAAAACAACTATAGGCGCAAGTTTTCCGGGCAGCGACACTACCACCAGGCTATCCCTGGTTTGACACGATGAACTTGCCCGGAAAGCAGTAGATGACAAGTTCGAGTCCCGTGGTTCCTTTTTCTTCACATGTTTGTAAAAATTACAGATCAGCAGTATGTTGCGATCTTACAAATTTCATCTGTAGAGGGAGACAAATTGAAGTAAAATCACACCTCAAAGAAGATAACATTTTATCAAATTCTGTGGAGAATACATACATGCAAAGTATAACAAAATTGGAATTAAAAATGCAATGTTTAATTCATGTTACAAAATATGTATTTTCAGCCTTACAGAAATGAACTAAGAGGAAAGGATTAATGTGATGTATTTTCGAGCCACATCTTCATGTAATGTATTAATGTTGACACTTATTTGTTACTGAAGGTGACATAATCTTTTCTCATTTTACTTTAAACCAGAAGCGTTAGATGATTCAATGATTTTTGATTCAAGGATACTGTACTACTTTGTTTGGTCCATTTGATTAAAAGTTATTTTTTCTCTCTCTTTCCTCATAACTCAAATCTATATGTTAATCTATCTAACACGTCTGCACACAAATACACACACATACTATTGATTAAAACATACTCATACAATGGTGATATATGAATAAAATTATAATGTATGTGTATATATATATATATATATATACACATATATATATGGATTATATATATAGATGAAATACGCGGAGCTACTATAATATATGTATATATATATATATATATATATATATATATATATATACATATATTATAGTTGCTCCGCGTATTGGCAGTACTAGAAATAGCAATAATAATGTCACAACAGAGGAATGCATTAAATGCCAATCTTGATTTTAGTTAAAAGTCCGAATTTTCGGGGGTCCTCCCCCTTCGTCAGGGATGACAGTGCGAATGAATTTTCACTGTGATATTAAAATCCGAAAATTCGGATTTTTAATTAAAATCAAGATTGACATTTAATGCATTTCCTTTGTTGTGACATTATTATTGATATAAAATGTGTATGTATGTATTCATTTATTTACATATGAAGAGTTTGTTTGCAAAAACCGATAAGTCCATTTTTGAAGGTTTTGAAGTACGGTCTCTGTCATAAAGTACAAAATAATTCCTTTTAAATGATATATTTTTCACTACATATAAAGGTATATTTTTGAAGTTATGGTCAAAAGAAGCAAAAATTTTCTTATTATTCTCTTTATTTTTCTTGACCTTTAATCGCAAATATCTCCATTTGATAAATATGGACTTATCGGTTTTTGCAAACAAACTCTTCATATATATATGTTTTGTACTAAGTATATCTTTAGAAAATAATTTGGCAGGTGATTTTTTTGTTGTTGTTAAGTATAATGATGAAGGTAGGTGTGTTATATTCATACTTCTGTATTTTTGGTAAAATACGTGGTAATATTTTTGTGCAATACTAATTGTGATTTCTTATGTGGATGCTATGTATGACAGTTCAATGTGTTCTATTTAATTTGGAGGTAGTTATATGTCATTGCAACATATTTTAGCTTTCAGGCTACGATTTTTTTTTTAACATATAAACCATTCTAATTAATGATAATGATACACACAAAAAAAATCCCACGCATACACACACAAACAACACATGCACACACATCTCAGTATGCAAGTGGTATTAGCAAGTACATTCGTGATTGCCCTTTCTACATTATAA
>CM067076.1:26704526-26709526 GCA_033980235.1 Diadema setosum
ATGGGTTCTACCAAAACTGTAAAAAAAAAAAAAAAAAAAAATCACAAATTTTGAACAGATTGCCTGACTTTCCTCAAACTTTCACTGTTGTGTACAATTGTTATTTCTGTATTTACTCAATCCACATAGTATTAAATGTTTGGGGGTAAATTTTCCTTTAATGGCTTTCCTTTCGCTCGTTTAAAGGGAAAACCCCGCACACCTCCCTCCCCCCCCCAAAAAAAAAAGAAATAAAAAAGGAAGAAGAGAAAGAAACATCCACAACTTTTTATATAGAAAATGGTGATGAATATAACACAAATGAGGAGTCAAAAACAATGCACATTGCTTCTTGTCGAAAGGTAAATGACCTTGCGGTTACACAAGAGGTGAACACGTCCAACGGGCAATATACACGGACGAGAGGGGAAAAGACGAATTGGGGCGGGAAATGATGAACCGTTGTCCCGCAACAAAAATACCATCGCACCGTCTGCGCTGCGCCCAAGGCGCAGGTACAGCACTTTGGATGTTTAGGGAGGAACTGGAGCGTAGTGGCGGGAAAACACGGGATGTTACGGTGGTGTTAGTCCGATGAAAGTATCCGTTTGACGTCGCGACTGTACCCCACCCCCCCCCCTTTTTTTTTTTTGTTCACGTTTTGTACGATACTGTATTGGCAATTCTCCATAGTCGTCAGGGATGCAGAATCGAACGATTTGATAATATTGGTATATTGTTCATATAATGCATGGATTGTGTATATTATAATATTATCATGAACCTTTTTGTCATGTTGTTTTTATTTTTATGCCTCCGCCAAGAAGTGTCGCCGGAGGCATTATGTTTTCGGGTTGTCCGTCCGTCCGTCCGTCCTTTCGTCCGTAATCAATTTTGTGGACAGCGTATCTTAAAAAACCCCATTAGAGGTATCATAATGAAACTTGGCATGTACATGTTTGAGTGGGCGAACTTGTACTAGATCAACTTTTGGGCGCACATGCTCAAGGTCGAAGGTCATGGTCAAATGCTCAAAATTTCACTATTTTCCCTATATCTATGCAATATGCCTGAAGGTATTTTCTTGAAACTTGGTGTATACATGGACTACCAAATGAAGATTCCTCAGAGAGAGTTTTGGGTCATGAAGTCAATGGTTAAGAGTCAAAGGTCAAGTGAAAATGTTAAAATTTCACTTTTTTTCTCCGTATCTCACAAATATTTCAAGGTATCTTCGTGGAACTTCATATGCATGTACTGACTGGCAGTGATCATATAGGGAATTTAGGGGGCCGCATGGGTCAAAGGTCAGGGGGTCAAAGGTCAAGGTCAACTCATCAAAATGTCATTATTTCCCTCTTATCCATGCAATGCCTGCAGGATTTTTTCTTGAAACTTAGCATGTATTACTCAATACAGATTCTCTTGGAAGTTTCTTGCCAAAAGGTCAAAGGGTCAAGTGAAAGTGCTAAATTTCACTTCTTCTTTAAACTTATAAAAGGGTCAAAAGTTGGGTACAAGTCCTCAAATCCCCAAATACCTGCACTCTTTTACAGTATAGCCATATTCATCCAATCAAACCTAGTTCAAGGAAAGTGAACATTCAATGCATTTGTGACAAACCTGTCATTTTAATATTTTGCCAGTTATGTGAAATTGTCATCACACATTGTCAAGACATTGTGCTATAGACCTATTCGGAGAACCATGGATTATGACGGAGGCATACCAGTCGCCAAAGCGACATTTCTAGTTTCTTCATACTTTTCTTACTAGAATCCTGGTCCCTTCCTAACCCAATAACAAGCTATTCATTATTTTTGAGCCGTTCCAAACTGATCACAGCTTCAAAAATCACATCTGCACTCATTAGATGTCTCTGCGTTGTACGAAGCTCAGGTGAGCTGTCCAGTTTCAATAACAATGTGGGTGGAAAAAACTTGCTGGGGTAAAATTTAAATATGATCGACCGATCGAGTGCCAGCCACTCT
Source organism: Diadema setosum (assembly GCA_033980235.1). NCBI lineage: Eukaryota > Metazoa > Echinodermata > Echinoidea > Diadematoida > Diadematidae > Diadema > Diadema setosum. Next base: position 26,706,497 of record CM067076.1, read on the forward strand.
CTTCAATATGTGACAAGAATTTGCAGCGCGCAACCAGTTAATAGTTTCGAAGTCCACTGATTTTGTAATCAGTGATATTCTTTTTGGGTACTAGTAGCTCTTACAAGAGCTGAACTATCTTGGCCAACGTTTGAGAAACTGGGTTCTTGGAACTTAACTGATATGTTTAAAGGGATGGTACAACTTGTATAGTTTCGTTTGAGATGGGGCTGCAGGTTTCCAACTTCTTTTGATGGATTTTTTTTTTTAAGATAATGAGAAACCTCTTATGAAATATGAAAGAGCATGCAATTCTAAGAGGAATTCAAAGTTATTTGATGAAAATTTAGTCCAAGAGTATTAGTTTTAACCTGGACATTTTTGGTAACAAGCTGATTTTTTCAGGATAGGTCCAGAAAAATGTCTAGAATAACATACTAAAAGTCCTCATAAATCCTCCTTGAGCATTTTCCGCAATCCAAGATGTCGTCCAAAATGGCCGCCATTTCCAGAAATTCTTATAACTTTTCAACCAGAGAACCCAAATACAAAATTTAAATGTCTAAATATATGTTTTGAAGCATGAAGAACTCAATAAAATACATATTAAGAGATGTTGATGCACGCAAGTACCAAAATCCAAGATGGCGTCCAAAATGGCCGCCTTTTTCTAAAATTCTTATAACTTTTCAGCCAGGTAGCCTAAATACAAAATTTAAATGTCTACATATATGTTTTGAAGGATGAAGAACTCAATAAAATACGTATTAAGAGTTGTTGAAGCACACAAGTACCGTCATCCAAGATGGCGTCCAAAATGGCCGCCATTTCTTTTTTTTTTCATAATTTTGCAAGTATAGATTTTAACTGCACACACTTGGAATGTCGCAATATACGTTTTGAGTCACAAGGAACCACATATAACACTTATTCAGAGATTTTGAAACACAAATAAAGCACTTAAGCACTTTCAGAAATCCAAAATGGTGTACAAAATGGCTGCCATTTCCTGTATTTCTCACAACCCTGCAACTAGGTAACCGCGATACTCACTTAAATGTATATATTTTGAGACATAACGAACCCACGAAATACTTATTCAGAGATCATGAAGCACGTAAGTACAAATAAAATCACGTGAGTTCTTCGCGAAAACCAAATGTTGCCCAAAATGGCCGCCGTTTGTTTATCAAAAATTTCTTTTTTTAGCCTGTTTCAAGAGACAAAGAAATTCAACATAATGTTCGAGATTCAACATTTAACTCAGAAGGTCCAGTGGAATCTTTCCCTTAAATGTGCGCAAAACGGGTATAAGTTGGGTTGGATGCACCCTCCCCCCTCCCCCTTGGGGAAGGTGGTGGCCTGTACAATTATTATTATTTTCCAATTATTCAACTTGAAGTATTTGCACTTTGTCATTAAATTGCAATCATAAAATGCTAAACGTCCCTGGCTCGGCCCCTTTCCATAGACTTTGTACACTTTTGAGATTAAAAAATTTCCGAATCTGTCGTCAAAAAGTGTGTAGATCTTTGACTTACAAAATGCAAAAGTTAGTTCCGTCATATTGGAGGGTAATTTGCCCTAACTCTTCAACCGCTCACTTCCCCCAATTTAAATTAAATACCCCTTTGATTAACAATTCCCAAATATTCCATCAAATGTGTGTAAATGGTATAATTATTTTCATTTCTATTCAATTGTAAAAACTCCCTCGTGTTGGTGGGGAATGGGGATATTGAGACTATTATTCTCTACTCTTTGAGGATGGACAATTTTCTCAATATAACACCAAGGGTGCATTAGGCCGTTTAATGATGATCATCGAAATGCAAAACTTCCTCCAGTCGAGAGTGATCCCCCCATCCTCTACTAGCTCATTGCCTGGAATATACTAGTCTTTATTCTACTTACACTTTTTAGTATTTTTTTAGTATTTAGTATTTCATCAACAGAGCGCACCATTAAACCCGTAACCTGAAAAAAAATCTCTATTTTTGTGGGAGGGTGCATCACCTCATACCTCCCCCGCATATTTCCATAAATATATATTTTCTTACTTTTAGGACAAAAACAAATCTCAGATATTTCACCAAAAGAGTGCGCTAAATCTCTGAATTTCAAATTGGAAAATCCCAAAATTTCCATCGTATTGGAAGGAGTATTCTCCTCTCACACTTCTCCCTCCCCGACACTTTTCCTGAATATATATTTTTCCTAACGTTTTCAAGTAGAAAACAAATATCGGATATTTCACCAAATGGGTGCAAACGTGTTACAGCTCTGTGAATTTGAAGTCCGAAAATACAAAATTTTCCCTCGTGTGGGAGCAGGCAACCCATAACCGCGCACTTCCATGATTACATATCACATATTGTTCCTTTTTTGATGGAATTAATAATCTAATATTTCATCAATAGAGTGCATCAGATATCTGAATATTATGTCTGGAAATGCAAAATCTCCCTCATGTTGGGGGAGGGGGAGGGGATCCCCCTTCCACACACTTCCATATATTGCCCATTTCCCTGAATATTACTTTATATCCAATTTCCTACTCTTTGATGGAAATAATTCAATATCTTAAAACGTTTGCACTATATGTTTCACTTTCGAGTAAAAAAAAAGAAAGAAAAAAGGTCCCTCTTGTGGAAGAGGAGTATCCCTCCTCCAAGTACTAATATCTGTGAGTGCCATATTCTCTGATTTCTATTCATTATATAATTTCACCTAATCTACACGAAATGGATAAGATAATTTAGACACTATATGTTTAAGTAAGCATGTATACTGCACCAAAGAAATTCACTGTCATGTGATGAAACACACATTATTTTGTAGCACATGTAGACACTAATTTAATATTAGTGTCTACATTTATGTAGCACAGATATGATATGTTTTACTTCTCAAAGAATTGTTTTTACTTGTCAAGTGATAACTGACAGTTTCAACTGGAACTCACCTCATGGTAGACATCAAATGCGTTGGTAATAAAAAGGGGCTAGCACTAAATCTTCATCTCATGCGCTTGAGGTGACGAAAATAAAC
>CM067076.1:26712026-26854526 GCA_033980235.1 Diadema setosum
CGCACGCACACACACACACACACACAAACTGATAGGTATCAAGATGTGAATGATATTACACTCTACAGATGGCAAACACAGTTACGGATAGTGTACATGACAATGATCACCTACTAGTATCCAAAGTGGTTCTGAACAGCTCTTCAAACTACAAGTGGAAATGCACCGCGTACTTTAACTTTGTCCTGCTGGACTTTCATTTGTGATTACTTACACGCTTTGTTCTTGGGAGTACATGATGAACATAACATGAAAATGCATTGACGAGTGGGTGCTACACGAGAAATTACAACATCATAATCCTTGAAAAGATATTACATGCCACCTTTTAAAAATTTCATAGCTACAAAAGACCATGACAAATCAATTACCCTATTAGAACAGACATAGAATATGCATAAGGTGGGGAGGACGCCTTTACACTCACACATTCCAGCCACTCAAACCTATGTAAACAACATTAGTGTGGGACCTAGTAAGTTTCAGCCGATGACTAATATCTGCCCACAAAGACACTGAATCAAGATTTCACGATATTAGCCAATTAACCCAATACTGGAGGCAATCAGAACTGCCACATATTCCTCTGTGGAATTACTGATCAAGACACTCTATATGTCACCTCACGACTTTTGGATCACATTCTTTCTTTGTTAGTTTTTTCTCCTTCTTCTCATTTCATTGGAGGGAACTTCAAGCCGTCTATACCGTGATAGCCTTCTCCTAGTCATTGAAGTCCTCCCTTTGTGGTCAAGTAAAATACATCAAAACAAACAGGTGTACTCAGGTAAAGAGAAATAAACGTTGCAATTTGTACACCAGAACAAGAGGAACACACACCCAACATTACTGTCATAATATCTGAAGAGTTTTATAGCAAAACGAGCTAAATCCATTCTTGTTAAGTTGAGATATATGTGAGTAAAGCTGCCAAAAAATACAAAGAAAATTATTAGAAAATCGGGATATTTTCAATCATAACTTCCAGAATATTCCTTGTTATGTTACAAGTGAGGTATTACAGGAAAGGTTCAATTTTGTTCTATCTGATGATGGACTTACTTTATATAGAAATTTTTAAAAATGGCACTTAGACCATTTTGCAATAAAACTCTTCATCTCTATCTGCACCTGAATGTAGAATGATACTGAATTTCACAGACGTCTGGGGATAACCGTGTCCTTCCGTTCTTGACAATCCACACATCCTGTGCTTCAGTTCGAAAATTGCAACATTTTCTTCTGTCTTTTGACTGAACGCTTTACGCTGTGTAAATAGATCTAACAGACGAGTATACACCATCGGTCAGCAACATAAGCTAAAACACATTTCATTGGCAATACAGTGGGGAGAAATTTCAGGAATATGAATTAACAACTGCTTGAATTTAACCATGAATATATGAGATTCAGTTGCACAAGCTTAGAATAAATATCATGTCAGAGTAGTTACAAAAGGACGAATTCTAACACTAAAAGTTTGGTATAAACCTCACAATTGATGAAATAACAGAACTGTAGATATTTTTCCATCCAGTCCTCTGCAGTGGATGGAATACACTTGCAAAAGGGCTACACAAACAGATTATTTCACAACAAAAATATACTTCTAAGCATAGAATTGCGTGCACAGCTAAAAATGAGATTGATTTCAAAACCTAAATACATGCACACTCACATGCTCATAACGGGATTTCCTTTTGTACAGGACGCTCCTGTCCCCTTTTTGGTTTCATAAAACAAATATTCACAAACAACACCATGTGATGTTTGAAAAAAATATAACAAAATTGACAAACTGACATAAAAACAAATACACCGAAACTTTTTCATAGTCACATCTGATGAATAGTCATAATCATATCTTTCAATGCACTCTAATAATTATAAGATACAATATAATTCTTCTATATCATAAATATATAATCCATATACCTGTAGCTATCATATCCATGTACACATATGTACAAGTTTGAACATAAAATATGTATTAAAACACAAAGCAACTGACAGACAGTGAATTAATCTTTAATGCCATGCATGGGTGGGTGGGCAGGTGGGTAGGCTTTTCTCGTAATATATTCCACACCTTGGTTTCATCTAAAAATTCATTCTTCAATCTTTCTGCGATGTCCATTCCTCCCCGCCATGCCTTGTCCCACCCCCAAAATGTTATCTACATCACCCATAGGCTTGAGTGTGTGGTCACTCTCCTTAATAGTAATACCACATGCTACATAATTTTCATTATGATTACTTTTCTTTTTGCATGTGATAACTACATGTATAAGCATATAGTACTTGCACTATAACAAAAACAGTCTGTTTGATGTGTCAAATGCAATGAATAAACACCAACTGCCTTATGATTGATTCATACACTTAATGCAAATCAATAATTGAAGCATCAAACAACAGATTATACCATTAACACAATCAATTTATGTCACAAGCAAATCTACCATGCAAAATGTTTACAGCGCCACCTTTTCATCATGATATTTCTCTTTTTATTATCCCACAGACTCTCTGGAATGACTTGCAACATAGAGTAGATAAAACTGCAGCTAAGAATGCCTACCTGGGTAGTAATTGACTAATCTTAAATTATAAGCTTTAAGCCCCAAATGGGCACATACAGATATTGAAAAATGGCGACATAGTGGTGACAAATATTACATTGCTAGTACTGGACAGAGAACTTCATGCTAGAGGCATGCTAATCCCTCGGCCATTGCAAGACTGTATTTATACCTAGTGGGTTGGAACTTGCAAGACAGTTTTGTGAGTGGTTCAATGCCCGACTGAGAACCCCAGGAATGGAATGATCATGAGAACTAAAGTACTGTTTCTTTTCAAGAAGCAAAATTGGCAATATTCAATCTTGGAGGTGATATGAATTGTAGTTGTATTTGTGGGGAGGACAAGTATTTTTTGTTGTTGTACTGTCAAGCTCACAGACACCAGTTGACTTCTGAAATCTGCGAGAATAAAATCAATAAAAGGTATAAGGTGTATGCAGCAGTTGGTGGGAAAAGGGGAATTTTCCCCATACCTCGGTCGTAACAGCACAGTAAGGTTAATTACAGGCAAGGGTTACTTAAATAATGGAATAAAAGCACATCAGGGGACAATAAAGTTATAAGCTTCTGTAAAAAAAAAGAAAAAAAAAAGAAGTCATTTCTGTGAGTTTAAGTTTGGTTATTTTTGCCTCTTACTCTATCTTACTCTAAGAGCTGGGCGAATATCAATTGTACAATTCACATTACAAATTTTTAGATCTGCATAAACAGGTGTTACAGGTTTGTAATATATATATATATACAAAATAAACTGACAGTAATTGAATGAAAGTGAGTAGAAAGAATATGAAAGTCATAAAATGTCATTAAACCTGATTACAAATGTACAAACTACTTAGCTACCAAACTAAAGAATGAGACTGTTACCACAGCCCAAAAGAAATTGGTAGGATGCTCTTCAGAAACTTTCACAAACTTTGTGTAAACAACAAAACGAAGGCTCGAAGTGAGGAGTTGTAAATTCACAAGCACTTTTATCTTCGCAGCTTGATTCTTCTTGCATCAGTGTACTGCTAGTCATCTTCTCTACGTGAAGTTCAATCACAGATGCTGTGCTTTGCTGCCTGGGTATTTTTACCACATGTACAAGTACATCTGAGCCTAACAATGAATCACGACACTGATTACTTTGCATGATATGCTCCTCAATGCTAAACACCTCAAACAAGCACAAATAGATCAGTGCCCTGTTGCATAAAACCCTTACCGCTGGACTTACCGCTCCTTTCTAGCGGTAAGTCTTCAAATTAGCGGCAAAGCTTATAATCCTTGATGCTGATTGGCTGTGACGCCTAATTTTGACGGTAGTTACCATTGAAATTCAACGGTAAGTTTTATGCAACGGGACACAAATATTTCAATGCAGTAGAGAATGAGCATGTCTGCACAATGCAATAATCACTAAATTTGAATCGCATAAAACCTTGTAAGGGACATTTCTCCACTTTTCAGCATCAAATACACAAATATCTTAAAGTCATCACAAAATGCCACCCAAGTAAAAAAAAAAAAAAAAGTAAGTTGCTCAAAAAGCAAATACCCAACAGACTAGTGGTTGGTGCACTTAACAAGTTGCAGGTCAAGGGTTCCAATCCAGCTCAGCATTCCAATTCCTTGATTCACTATTATAGCATTCATACAAATGCACTTTTCTTTCTAAAGGCTTCTCTAACAAAACATTTCTCTCTTTCAAGTCATATCAGTGATTTCCACTTAAAGGTCCAGTTTACCTTTGGGAGCAGTGATTTCAAAAATGTTCAAGATATCACATTTGATTCATATGTGTAGGTCTGTTGTATCATAAAACATCCTACCATATAAAATTTTTGCTGTAAAGCCTGAAATATAAGGAGATATCAGTGTTTTTCTCAATAAACCGTAACTGTATACGCTTTAGTCTGGAAACATTTCTATTATAACTATTGTTTATATTTTGTGTATTTAACAACACTTGACATCCATTATACGGATTCAAATTTTTACAGTGGTTGTTTCTATCCCTAACTCACATTTTCGAACCATTTTAAAGCACTAATGCTGGGTTTTTGTTTCATCTGCAAAAGGTAAATTGTGCCTTTAAGTCAAAATAGTACACTTCTTGCACACATGCGAACCAAAATCAACAGTACAAGGAATCTATCAAATGCATTTATAATCCTTCAGACAATTCTACACTTCTACACGAGTATGAAGCAAAAAAAAAGTCATTAATACTGAATTTTAACTTGACACATGGCTCAAACATAGAATTACTGCATTTTTAGATATTACTGTTCACGCATAACTATTCAACTTTACAAGCAGGCTTTCACTAAAAACAATCCAAGCTATCAAAATTAACAGTTTTGGCATAGAATAAAGAAGAAAACAACAACAAACAACAGCATGCTACTGATTACATGAAACTGCAATAATAGGCAAGTAGTGTCTGTGAAACATATTTTGGCAGCCGCAGCTCACACTTTGATGCTTTTGATTTGTCAAAAATGGAATGACACTGAAAAGTACTTTGAACTTTCTGAGACATCACAACATTCTTGAATATGGTTATAGGAGAGAGGAAAAAAAAAACACCCAACAACCATGAACAAATTGCTCAGCTCTCACAAAGAATATTGCACATCAGGACAGAAAACATAATAATTATCATAAATGAATTAGCCTCTAAAACATATCTTGGCAGCTGTATGAAGGTAGGAGTTTTTTCAGTGAATGTTGACTCCCTTCAGTTGCTTCTTTTAACACAAAACACAACAACAGCAGCAGCACAAATCAATAATTTTTCCTGGACAATCAAAAATTATTATTTTTTTGACCAGCTGACGCTGTAAAGAATACAATCAAATAATTTCTTCAAATTAATAAATGTAAATTTGTTTGAGTTAATGAGGAACTCTGAAGATGGCAAGTATACTTTAAACTCCGAAGCAGAGAGTTTGCATGGTCCACACAGCAAATCCATACTGATGACCAGTGAAAACAATACTCTAAATTTATTCACACAGGAGATAAAAGTGTTGTACGCCATCCTAAATCAGCCTGGGGATTAAAGGAAGTGGGATAATCTGATCTCACACAGAATCACCCACTGTTCCTTTGAGCTGATTACTTTGATTGCAAATGCTTCACACTAGTACTTCAAAGTTAGACTTTTTGGTTGGCCTAAAAACTAGTGAGGAAATAATAATTTGACAGTGCAGAAAGAAATAAGCGGACATTAAGCACGACTTTTTATTTGGCAGATGAAAACATCCTTCTCGAATACATAAAATAAATGAATAGAATCCTGATTCTGGCAGCAAATTGAGAAACAAAACACAACAGTAAGTTGAATGTCATAGTCCAAAGAAAGCAAAGGAGTCACACGTTCAGAAGAATATAAAAACCCAGGAACATTCCTTTTTTTCTGAGAGCACATACTTATGTGTATATAAAATGGTTAGACTCCAACATTTCTTCAGCACAGTTCATCTCACATTAGATCCAAGTCTTCACTTGGTCTTCACTTCTTGGTCTTCACAAAGTAGTTTTTCTTTTTCCCCTTCTTAAGAAATCGTATCTAAACGACGAGGCAAACATCTCTGCATATCACGACTTCCATTGCAACTGGAATACGTCAAAGCCGGAGACCTCACAAGTGCAGCAGTTCTACCAAATGCTCAAACTGGTATACACCCGAGTTTCACTGTCTGTTTGCGTTATACCACAGGTACATAAATTGAGTACCTATTTTTCTTCCTTCCCATCATGCCAAGCTATACAGAGGCACCGTTTTTTTTTTTTTTTCTTCAAGATACTGATCTTACTGCCTTCTTGCAGTTGATGGGGGGGGGGGGGGGGAGAGAAAAAACACCTACAAGACTCGCCTGCTTGAAGGGAGCAGTGACAGCCCCTCTGATAATGAACAATGAGTAACACTGGCTCGATTAGCCCATACTAAAATCAAACATAATGTGAAGTTCTACTTCATACAACAGATGCGCAATAAAGGGATGAAAATCACACATAAAGTGGCTGCATAACGATGTGATTGGCATATATCATTTCTAATAATTCATGCATACAATTGCACATACATTTACACACAGCAGTATCTACACTCCGCCTGTTACACAATGAGATTTACGATGTCCATTTCCTCACCCTTTCACTCCAAAATCTTCCTCAATACGGCACAGGATTACTCTCGGTATAAACATTTTCTTTATTCTGTGCTTTCTTCTTTCCACGGTCTGCCACACATTAATGAGCAAATTACTTACAGCTGATTAATTATAATATTTCTTCTCATATCTCTCAATTCTCTACCAAATATGGCTTTCTGTATACCCAACTCTCTCTCTCTTTAACACAAACACACAGACACAAACACAGACAGACAGACAGACACACACACACACTCACACACTCTACCTTTTTCGTTGTCTCCAATACATGTACGTATCTAAAAGTGTCCACCTAATATATTTCCATATCTTTCTCTCTCTCTCCTCATTCTCATTGTTAGCTGCACAAAAATTTTGTTGCCACACTTTATCGTTTCCATGCACACTGCATCTTTGTGTAGTCCCATATGATGTACGAAAAATATACCGGTACACCGCAAACAACGACGTGTACCTAATACAATTGATAATTTCTTAACTTGTTCCACAGCCTAGGACCTTTGTTTCCACAGCTGGACATGCACAGAAAGTGTCCTGGAAGAGTAAGACGACATGTGTCTGTAGCAGTATTTCGCGATGTTCCATTTCGCAGAATTTTCCTGCGTATTTTCTTATTCTCCTCTAACAATTCTCCCTCTTCCCGTCTCGTCAGACCACCAAATTCCGGCTTTCCTCGCGCTGGAAGTTTAACAGGGCCTCGTGGAATCTGTCCAGCACCAACTGAGTAAAAAAAAAAAAAAAATGGAAGAGAGGAGGGTCGATGATATGTTTGAGTCACTTACACGTAATTTGTCCCTGCATTACCCTGAAAGGTGCCTTCTATTATGTCTTCAAATTTTTGAAGACAGGCAGATAAACATTACAAGTAAACACATTGCCTAGTAAATACAAGATTTCTGACAAACAGGACATGCATACATAGCCTCATGAATATCTCAATGATCTTAAATTTCATCTGTAACATCTCCTCAGATTCAACTTAATACTGAGTGAAACACACTAAGTGCTCTGATGGTTGCCATCAATTTTTGAAACGTGGTTAAACTTCAGCAAACCTATGTGGGTCTTCATGATGCAAATTCTTGAAAACCTCTGCACCACTAACATACTGTAATTCTGCTCCCATGTAACTAAATTCAACCTACTAATAAATGCTTCAAAACTTAATTTTGTCATGTTATGCACTTTGAAGATTTAACCTACTCAAAACTAATTTTCAAAAAAAAAAAAATAAGATAAAAATAAAATCAGCAACTGTGTACAGTGGACAAATGGATAAACTAGTGCTTATTTGACAGGTTTACCTACATCTACTCCCTTAAAACTGGACATTTTTGAGACTTTTTTTGTTGTGCTCAGCCCACTAAGAGGAATTTAACATTTTTATTCTAATTCTGCTGGATCAAAGTATGAAATAGTATACAAATATTCAATGTTTATGAGTGTGATGGTTCCAAACATTCATGAGCGTTTAACCATTCTATTCAACGACCCAAAGTGGAGTGGAATAGAACTGTTATAATTGAACTGAATGTAATATTTGAGCCATTGCAAAAATCAAATATAACAAGCAAAATATTTGCATGCTTTAACAGTGTATTTCTGTATCAGTTTCATATTTTATCAGCATTTGTTCTCTTTCTGTTGGAAAAATGCATACAAATCACAGCATTATCTACATCTTTTCTGATTTAGTTTGCGCTTGTTCTGCTATAAAACTTGTATGAACATGTAGGCCTACATAGCAATCAAAGCTGAGCTCAGTAGATTTCTGTGTTTTAGCTGACCCCAGTCATCCCCTTCAGGTGCCTGGTTTTGTGCAGACCAAAAGCACACACTCTATTCATACCTAGCACCCGATCCATATTTTAATTGTTTGATGGCACATGTAGTTGACCGTGGAAAAGGGGATACATGCACCGCTTGACTGCCTTCACACAGGTGGATTACCAACCTGTCTGTTCTCTGTCGACAGGCAAAAAGAATCTCGTTTGGGGGCATTAAAGGCACTCAGAAAATTGCAGAAGGAACAGATTAAAAATGAAAACAAATGTGAATACTGAAAGCTCACCTTGGCTAACTCTCCATTCTCGCACACCAGCTCTCTCTGCAGCTGTTTGCCGTCAATCTAGGGAACCGGGGAAAAAGATGATGGCAGACGTACATGTATCAGATATCTAAAACTCTTGAATAGATCGCCTGTTTAATTTCTGGTCTACAATGCATTTCATATTGCCTCCTAGAATCATGTGAATCGCTACAATGCCACAGCTGCCCACGTTTGTAATTCAAAATAAGGGGGATACCTATGTGCATATTGGGAAGTTACTTGCTGAAAACTAACATTTAATAATGAAAATCTGATCACGCGGCTACTAGTAAAGTGACACAATAAAATCATAGCTTAAAAGCTGGAATATACTCTATCTCTTTCCATGTGTACACAGGAAAATGAGGGGTCTGCATAATCATATGTGCCTTTATAACTAATCATATATGTGTGTCTGTATGTGTAAACATGAATGTGTGTAACAGCAACAATAACCTTGATTTTGTTAGAGACCCTCAATCAAGAGTTTTGTAATCAAGGAGAGAAAATTTTCTCTACAGGACATTGTGCACCAGCTTCTACTCACCACCGAAGTGAAGAGGACCTTGTTCTCTGCCTGCTGGGGTGAGGTAAGGATGTTGACGAAGAGATCCCCCTGCTCCAGATCCCAGCCACCAGACCAGCGACACTTCTCCAGGACTAGTACTCTCCTGTTTGTGCAGGTCAGGAAAAAAAAATGGTGGGAAAGGGTGAGATGTGGTGCTTTCAGAACATCCAGACCAATATTTTCCATCGGTTACCAAAAATATACCACATGCTTTATCTCTCTCCTCTTCCTGGTCTTTCTCTCGCCATCTACTGTATGCCCCATAAATTTAGCGAGCCTAATTTTTCACGAGTTGGGACTTTCCAACAATTTCGCAAGAGATTGAATTCACGATAGTGGAGTACAGTAGTATACTGAGAAATGTATGCTTGCACGTCACACAATCATGTCGGGAACAGAGTTAATATTTTTCTGTGTTTTAAAATTCATGAATAGCACATGACTCACGAAAATTGGCATAAATAAAAATTTCACAAAATATTTGGCACATACAGCAGTCTTTTTTTCTCTCTTTCTGTGTCATTCTCTCACTTGGATGTGGTTATACAATCTATTGTTGTTATCTCTGCCTTTTATGATGTTGCAGTTACGGTAGCTTCAGGAATGGTGAGATGTTTCTGCCACACATTCATCATCATCCTGGATGTCACTGCGATGACATATGACCTTCTCTGCTCTTCTGTCCATCCTTTAAATCATCTTTCTCTCTATCCATCCCATTCTCTTGCTTTCTTCTCTATCCATCTCTCTCTCTCGCTCTCTCTCCCTCTTCCTCTCCATTTCTCTCACTGTGTGTCAATCTCTCCTATGGGCAAGAGTACTTTACAAGCCACAACCACTGAGGAACAACCTCTTCATCTTGTCAGTCATCAGAAATATTAAATTATGAAAGCATTTTTTGGTTCCAGTAACACCATTAATGATCCATCCAGCGTACCCTTATTAATCAAATCATGACAGGAAAAAGCTATAAGATTGTATTTTGCATTGTACTCAAGGTTGATGAAACCAAGGAGGGCTCACCTTGTGGTTACCATGACGACATCAGGGGTGCTATCGGAGGAGACGGTGATGTGTGCATAGTAGATGTCCGTGTTGTAGATCTCTCTCTTGCGGATGTTGTGGAGGATGCAGTTGCCGACGGACTTGTACGGGGAGTAGGGGGTCAGTCCCTGCAAGCCAGATGGAGGAACCAACAGATGTGGCAAAAATTCTATCCCCAGAGCTTTTCCCCCAAAATACATTGACAGAGAAATCCCCTTAGCAACATACCTAATTTAAGCAGTTCAGACAGCCTTTAGCACACTTCTTGCTGGGGGCCTGCCCTTTGGTCAGCTCCACAAACTGAGCTCCTTTTGCTTGCAATTACTACAGGGAGAAGGTCTTGACAGAGGCTATACTTCCTCCCTCTATTCCTTTGCCATTAGGCTGATTGCTGTTTGCATGGACTGTTCGACTATTCTTGGGGGGAGTGAGGGGCTAGTGTGGACACTCAGCTAAACAAAGAAATATTCTCCAGATTGTCTCTTAAGCTCAGAGACTAGAGTGGACATGGGGATATCAACAATCTACACAATGAATTCAAAGGATCTTATTAAAAGAGTTTTCATGCCTGATTACAGAGTGAAAGGAAGTGAACCCCCCCTCCCATCCCCCAGATTTTATCAGAATCTGTACACCACTGATGTTTTCCTGAAACTGCCTGCCACAGGCCCCTTTTGCTCCATTAATACTGAACAAAGCTTCCATTTATTCTTCTTGGAGAAGATACGTCAACACAGTTTACTATCTTCATTAGATAGTAACATATCGACTTAGCAGATGTAAGAGACACACATATGGTGTACAGCTATTAAAGAAGAGAATGTCTGGCTATGTCTAACAAGACCCACTGATACATACATGTATGTATATTGTAAACTCCTTTGATTGGAACCGGTTATCTGGGTGTAGTTTTGAATCAATGATCTCTACAGGAGGTATCTGGAGATCTCATTGCCCTATTCATGCTGAACAAACAAGTGATAATAGCTGCTGCAATGCAATCCATGGAGATTTGCACACAGAAACTGTCACCAAGATCATGTCGTAGGCCGAGAACCAGAAGGGCTTTATTGCGATTTTGGGGTATTGAGATATTGGTATCACATTGTAGAGCTTGATCTCATCTACATTATGGTGTCAATTTTAAATTGTCATTTTCAGTAAAATGTTAAAAATTAAAACCACAAGGGTGCTATTTTACGCTATATCCAGAATAATGCTTATAAATCTACCCACTTTTGATTGAATAAACTTTTAATTTCATGAAAATTGATTGTTTCCTTTTTTATTTATGCTCAAATCTTAGAATGTGATAGCGCCCTTCTGGTCTCTCAGCTGAAGATGTGATGTTGTGAGCTCCATACACAAATATATGGTTGATGTGCGTGGTAAGATGGTGGCAAGGTGGCTTCAAAGCAATTGGCCTATGAGGTATCCAGATAGTGTACCTTCTACAGAGCTCAGTGGTTTGCATGCAATCTTTTACCTCTTTGGGGTTGATGAATCGCGGGATCCTGAGCCGCCCGACGATGTTCTCCCCGGCGTCGGCTGCCCTCTCTATACCCTCCAGGACCAGTGTGATGGCATCCACGGTGCCCCCCAGGGGCTTGGTGACGAGGCCCAGGAGCCCCTTGCCGATGCCCTTGAAGAAACCCTTGACGCCCTCCTCCTGGGCCCCTAGAATGGGGGAGGTGATCACGCCAGACAAACCGAGGACGACGCCCTGTGAAAAGGGAATAATATCTTTATTTACCCCGGGTATTCAATTTGGTCTTAAGAGTCAGGCACTGTTCTTCCCATAGATGCCCTGTCATCATCATCATCATCATCATCACCACCACCATTATCATCATCGTCATTGTCGTCATCGTCATCATCATCACTGAATCAGTGCCAGGTACCCTATTCTGCTTGATGTTTTAATTTTCATTCTCATTTCATTTATTTTGTTGATACTTGTTAATACCAAAACAATACTAACAATAATAATTCAATGAATACTATCATTTTCCTTATGAGAACAAGGCTGCCCCATCCCCATGTGGGGTACTAAGTACATCAGACTTTATATTCACATACTTTATGGCTTTCACAAATACACACAAATCTATGGCCATAGAAATGAATCCTACACAGGTTGACCCACTGTATGCTTTGAGTGTACAACATGTACAACATACATTGGTGCAAAATACCACATGTGTATCATTGTACACACTTTCCCAAGTCCCTGTCACAGAAAGTGTTAAAGAGCCAAGTAACACCCTTCCATTAACTCTTGGCCTACCATGACAAATCCCTGGCCAGCAGACAGGAGGTGAAGAGGGAAGCTGTCCTGGTGACGACTCATCCGTCTCTCGCGACTCTGCAAAGGAAGGAGGAAGTGTTTCCAGGTCAAGAGGTCATTCAGAAGAGGGAGTGTTGATGGGAATCTTGTATGCTACAAAGCGTGGGTTTATTGAAGCCTTTATTGCAATTTTACATTCAGTGATAAATCTCATTATGTTTACAATAATCCGCATTATGACTCTGATTTCCTACTTATAAATCAGACATTCATACCAACTACACTGTAACATTTACCCTAACAGAAACTTCAGATATATGTGACCGTGCACCACAAAACAAACAAAAAGTCGCACCCCTTGATTTTGACTCAAAAAAGGTGAAATGGTTCAACCAAGCCAATCTTGAGTTTTTCATATTTTCTGAAAGAGCTATCCTTCTTCTACATTACTCTTCAGTTTGGTATGTTAACATGAATGGGAAAGTGTGTTTTTAGCAGTTTTTCTACAACCCTTTTTGGGCTAAGAGTAGAATGATCTGGTGTGACTTTTCATGTCATGAAATCCATTGCACACTCTTCACTTTAAGTCTAATAACTTTTGAAAGGATGACACTACTGCTCTGAAAGTTAGCATTAATCATGGGCAGAATGTGCTAATAGAGCATGTTTAATTTCAGCTTAATCTGATAATCCCTTCGTTGTTGTTGCTCCAGTGGTTTACATCCTGTGTTTTGTCCCTTTCATAGCACAGCTAGCACAGCTTGGTAAAGATTAAGTGCTTGAATAGACCCTGTACTTCAGAGCCTCTTTTCTCAGTTCACACTTTTTCAGAATGTGCACTTTCTTTCCAATATTTAGATAGGTTAGGGGAGTCCATTTGAATTGAGTTATACATCATTCTAAAGTTTAGAGTCTGCACTTTCAGAATCTGCCCTCAACTAAAAATCCATGTCTGGAGACTTTTTGTTGGTTTTGTGATGCAGGGTCACATATAGTCAACAATTTGGCCATGCTACAAATAACATAACAACAAACACATAAACTGAGCAAAACAAAACTAAGACAATCAGCCATATTACATGGAGCAAAAAATAAAAGTAAACATGTAGTTTTCCAGTGAGTATGGATTCAAAGTGATGAAGACAAAGGGGGTTAGAGGTGGGGGGATAATCTACCTTCTGGTATGCTGCGTCAAAGGAGAGCACAGCAAGGGCCTTCCCAAGGGTGCCAGAAAAACTACCAAAAGCATCGGCAACTCCACCTGAAATTTCAAGAAAGTTTGGGCACACAGGTAAAGTAAGGTTCATAAGGCCGTAGGACACTGAACATTTCATTTCAATTGACTGGTAAATCAATCTATCATTGTCATTTTCATCTTACAATGTACTCTCCATCATTATTATTCTCAATCTTCATCATTTCCACATTTACCATGATCATGATCATGATCATCATCATTATCTTCATCATCATGACAATCATCACCATCATCATTATTGTCATCATTAATATCACCATCACCATCGCCATGTGATCATCCCAAAAATCAGCCAGTTTTTCTGCCAAGAATGAAGAGCTTACCTATAGTGTGCCCTAGAAGACTCTGGACACCCTTAGCTAGACCCTCAGCAAACTCCCCTGGTCCCTGGATGAGGCCCTGAAATTCAAATAAAACAAAAATTAAATCTTCTTCTTCCAAAAAAAAGAAGAAGAACATGTCGAGGAATACAGTGACAGACTGGTCTTAATCAAAAGACATTCTTTCTATACCTCCTCTATTTCATTCAATAGTTAACACAATTTAGAGCATGCAGAAATTATGAGCTTGCAACTGTTAGCTTGCACAAGCACATCACTATTCAGAATATGTGTACAGATGATGCCCAGCACTAGTACCCTTCATTTCTTTGATTATTTTTTTTTTCACAATGAAAAAACAAACATAAATAATGTATATACGTATGAAGAGACAATGCCAATTGTCAGCAAATTTTACATTTTCCTCTCTTGTAAGAACCATTCAAAACGTCAGTAACAACTATGGGATAGTTGTTGAAAAGTGTCAACTATTGGTTGATCTGAATTACACTGGCACATTGCAATCTGTGAAAAATCTAATACAGTCAAATATCTCCATAGAAAGACGTAAAAATCGGCCAGGAGTGGCTGACACCATTTTTCTGGTATCCACCACCCACCAGATAGGGCTCGTAGAAGAAGTCACTGATGCCCTCCTTAACGTCCCGGTAGAGCCCGTAGGGGTTCCCCAGCACGTCCAGGCCCAGGATGAAGACGTAGGCCTGTTTGATGCCCTGGGAGATGTAGTGGGCTTGGACCTCCGACATCAGCTGGGCGTTGGTCAGCAGGGCATTTTTCCTCTCAAAGTAGGCGAGTCTGAAACAAGGTTTTAATTGGGAGCGTTGAAGAAACATATGGAGATAAATGGAGAATTGACATTACCCGTTGCAGATGGGTCGATTTTGCTATGACATGCATTTCCCATACACACTTGCCTGATCACACTCTAGATTAGCCTTCACTGGATGCTTTGTTCTCACAAATGCCACCACATGATATATGAAACAGGATGAGAACTACATTGTACTGTATACGCCATATATTTAGCCAGTTTAATTTTTCGCACATTGGGACTCTCAAACAATTTCACGAGTGGTTAAATTTGTGATTGTGGCATAAAGTACTGAACAGAGAATGTATGCATGCATGTCACATTCATGACTCGATCACTGTCAATTTTTTTTTTTTGTGTGTCATTAAATTAGAAAACAGCATCTAACTCACAAAGTTCATGAAAATAAGAGCCTTGCAAACATTTGGTGTATACAGTAGTCAAGGTCCCGAGATAAATTTACACATTGGTGGAACGAAACTTGTACAGGCTTGAGACGAAAACTGGAGATAGTATAAAGACATTGACATCAGCGATTTTCTCACAGTAATGACAAGCAGAGGAGCAGCCAAGTACAACAGTGAAGACAGTGTGATAAATGAAATATGCTACTTTTGCTGTCTTCATAAGAAGATAAAAAGTCTGGCCTTGCCCTCGCCAAGGTATTTTTCCTGCTTGCATTTATTGTGATAGGCAAAGATGAGTGTGTCAAACCAACAAAATAACACTAGATTGACTTTATACGGCCTCATCATTGGTATAGTGTATATCAATTTGAGAAAGAATGAAAAAGATAGCGTGAAGAGCCACTCATCAGATAGAAAAGTTGCCATGGTGATGGGATGTTGTCATGGCAACATGACGCACTCACTTGAGCTCGACCTCGGTGACCTCTGTGAAGGTGGAGCCGATGCTCTCCACCAGGAGACGGCCGATATCCTGCTGGAATGATGCTGGTTTCTCACTGGCGATGTGAGGCACTCCACTCAGTGACAGACTCACTATCAACTGCGAGAAAAAGGATCGAGGTACCACTCTTTACTATACACTGGCACACAGTTCACACAGTGTCTGTAAACACAATCATTCACCCTGAGGCACATCACTACAAAATGCTCAATCAAACATGTAGTTACCAGGTTTGGGGATGACATTGAAGTTTGTTCTATTTCTTTTTTAAAGGAAATCAAAATTTTCTGGTGATTTTAATGCATAGAAATAACAAGATGTGTACAGTCTTGAGAAGAAAGAAAAAATATGAAAACAGATTTAAGTCTACAGAATATCATGCCAGCAAGTTGTTATGAAAATCTGGAACAAGTGATCTGCAATCTTATTCCACTCTGATGATTTCATGCTAGAACGGCAGTAAGGTCCATTATCTCTGCAAACATCTTGACATGCCTTTCTGGCACAAACCGGATGTCAGTCATTGTAACACGTCAATTGAATTCATATGAATACTTGAGCAGTCAAGTGTTAATTGCCTTTGTTGCACTACGCAAATCTAAGGCAGCTGCTTTGGTTTATTTGCAGCATCCATTTTTTTTTTTTATTACTAGCAATTTGAGTTCCACTATACACAACACTGCTATTCCATGCTACATGTAACTATCAAAAAGCAATTCTCATTCTAAATTCACTAATCTGACTAAGGATTATAAATATCACGATCAACTTACACTTTGTACATGATGTATATTCACTAGACACTGACTGCCATAAAACAATATGGTACAGGGTCTTGGTTTCATGACTAGACATCACCTAGCCCCATACAACCATGCATGTGCCTGGCATATTTATGTCTTTTTGCACAAAGGTAGCATAAAAGCAGAGATCATCACTTCTCCTCCACTCTTTCTACCACCCATCTCAGGGGCGGATCCAAGATATCCAAAAAGGGGGGGGGGGGGGGTGCCCAAAATATTTCTGGTGCCACTTTCGGGTTTCATCGGCTGACAAGCGAAAAAAAAAAGGGCTTCAGCGTAATTTTCTGCTCCCACTACAATTGGCTGACAAAGACGGTATCTTAACCCTAATCAGGCTGGGCTTTTTTGGCTATGCTATATCTGGGGGGGGGGGGGGGGGGGGGGGGGCGGATTCCGCCCCCCCTTTAGATCTCGCCTATGAAACGCGCGATCGCGCCGAAAATCGGCACACGGGATGCCCGCAACGTATTCTATCAAAATGTATGGTTGCTTTCTCCGAAAAATTTTTCTTATATGTGACCCTGCACCTCAAAACAAACAAAAAGTCGCCAGACATGGTTTTTTAGTTAAGACCATATTCTGAAAGAGCAGACTTTAAGCTTTAAAATGATGCATAACTCAAATCAAATGGACTCTTCTAACCTATCTAAATATTGGAAAGAAAGCACAAACTCAGGAAAAGTGTGAACTGAGAAAAGAGGCTCTGAAGTACAATGTCTATTCAAGCGCTTAATCTTTACCAAATCGTGCTTGCTGTGCGATGAACGGGACAAAAAACAGGAAGTAAACCACCAGAGGAACAACAATGAACGGATTATAAGATTAAACTGAAATTAAGCATGCCTCATTAACACATTCTGTCCAAAATTAATGCCAACTTTCAAAGCAGTAGCCCTATCCTTTCAAAAGTTATTAGAGTTGAAAGTGAAGAGTGTGGACAAGGTTTTTCGGAAATGAAAAAGGGATTCTAAAGACACACCTAATTACACTATTCTACCAAAAATGTACGAGATAAACTGCTAAAAAACGCACTTTCCTGCCCGTTTTATGATACCAAATTTTAGCATAATGTAAAAGAAGACCCACTCTTTCAGAAAATATGAAAAAGTCAGGTTCGGCTAGGTTGACCCATTTCACTTATTTTCCGTCCTCACGCAAAATCAGTGTGTGCGACTTTTTGTTCGTTTTGAGGTGCACGGTCACATATTTTATATTAATTAATTATTGTAATTTATGCATAAAATCAGTTTTGGGCTCTAAATCACTTATTAATGCTCCAATTAAGCTAATTTCTTTTTAAAAATGTTTCTTGAATCATTCTTCTGAGACATAGGATAAAAAAAAATCTGTATCGAAATTAATTTCTTATGTATTTTATTGTTTTTTGAATTTCTTATGTATTTCATTGTTTTTTGACCTTTTGTTTTTGTTTGTTTTTTGGCCAAAATTTGTCACAGACATTTTTCGAAGCATTATTATGCTAAAATAAATTAATTTCGGCCATTCTAAGTGAAGATATGAATTTTTATGTGAATTAATTGAAAAAACACAATTTGCATTGGATTTGTACACAAAATCACGTTTTAGAGCAATTTTGGGGTTGACAAATTTTTTTCGAAAAAAGTCATGAAACATCGCGGCGGGAGCTTATCGTGTTGCGAAGATATTGCGCGAAATGTCGAGGGGGGGGGGGGCGGATTCCGCCCCCCCCCCCCCCCCCCCCCAGCCTGATTAGGGTTAAAAAATTAAAGGGGGACACTCATGCCCCTTTCATATTTTCTTTTTATTTCTTTTGTTTTAACAAAAAAAAAAAACAAAAACAAATGGGGGGGGGGGAGCCCGGGGTGCCCCCCTCTGGATCCGCTTATGTGTCTAACAGAGAGACGCGCTCACCTTGAGTGGTGACAGGTGGAAGTACTCAAAGAAGACTGGGTTGGCAGTGCTACTCGAGATCGTGTTCGACGTCTCCTTCAGCGAGCTCTGGATGTAGTCCAGGTCCGCCTTCAGGGACACGACCTACGGTGTGAGAAGAAAAACACCTCAGATGATGTTCAGTTTTACACACAAATCTGCATAGTCTTTTCTGTAGTAACAATACCTCTGGTAGGAAAAGGAATTACCACTGATGATGCAAAGTTTCAAACATTAGTTAGCACAAGTTTGTCTGCTGTGACACCAACTATGGTGGGAAAAGGGAACTGCACAGATGATGTCAATTTAAAACATAGCACATATTTTGTTTCTAAACATATGGTGGAGAAGAAATCTAATACAGTACCACTAATATCATCATATTTTGTATATTGAAAGATAGATATTTCACGCTAAAGCTACATACATGTAGGTGTTGACAGCAGGTTTAATATCAAGAGACCTTTTTGTCCATGTCATGAACATTCTATTACACTCAGATGGACTCTACCCTATTATCAACATACAATGCTGCAGCTGTGCACTAACACAAAACATCCAGAATCCTAGCACTCCTTCCTCTGAAAACACCATTTGAATTTAATATCACAGCCTGTCTTCTTTGCAGATACCAAATGTGTCTATTCTCACAACTTGTCAATTAACCCACTAAGGACTGACTGATTTTGCTACAACACGCATTTCCTATAGACACCTGCCCGAGTATATTTCTGTACCCGTAGTCAACGGGTTAAGTGGATTACAAAACCTGTACGACCTTAAGATACAATGCATGACATCTCTTGATTAGAAATAATCCCATTTTGAAGGTTTCTTACCTCATCCTCCTGTTTCCACATGTCGGAGAAAACATCCAGCACCGACATGACAAAGCCGTTGTCGATGTTGACGCTAGCCTCCTGCACCAGGACCTTGAAGTATCTAACGATAAAGACGAACCACAAGATAATCTAATGTTAATTAATCTTAACATTAATTTGATTTGATAATGTCTGTGCAATGGACAGCATTGTGAGTAGCAGGGCGTCATCTGAATCTGGATCTGTCTGGAAGTAGGTTTTCATGTTTATTCACTTTCCAATTTTGCTCAATCATCCCATCGTAAGTCTTCACAGACAAATGCAACCTCACCTATGAAAAAGCTGAAAATGTCATCTGTAAAGCTACATGATAAAAGCAGAAAGTTCCAAGTGCTTGTGCAGTATTGTCACACAAAACCTTTTTGTTCCAGTAACTGTGTGTTTTCTTTCAATTGTGATCTTTTCCTGAATGAAGTAATGTGAGAGGAGGTCTTACCTTTCTGCGCCAGGAGTGCCACTGTGTGACAGACATGGCGCATTAAAGGTACTAGCCCACATTTGCAAACCCACAAAAATCAAAACTGCATAAAACAGGTCCAATATGACTTCAAGTACAAGTTATAACAGTAACATACCTCACCTGTCGCTCTTTGTCTATACCATTCGATAAAAGAGAGAAAATCATCGTTTTAAAATCAATTTTCAAACCGGGTCAACCCGACCCAAAATCGAATTACGAGCGCGGGCTATAGCTACGTACATTGTACATGTAACACGTACGTGGACCGGAGCTAGCGAGCGTTATACGCATGCATACGGATTACGGTGCATTTTCATTTATTTTTTATGAAAGTAATGGACTAATTGGAACGAAATTTTGCACAGGTGTTACTGCAATCATACCCAAACTCCATGCTAACTATGAGACCAATTGCTGCAGGTTTACAAATGTGGGCTAGTACCTTTAAAAGACTCCATTATTATCATTACCTGCTAATACATGACATATCTTACAGAGTGCAGCAAGATCCAACCGTTTGAGCAAAAATTGGAAACACCTACAATATCTGCAATCAACATAATGTTGTTACATTACATTAAAAGAGCAACTAAAATCATGCATGGTTGTAAACACCTTGAAGACATACTGATTCTGTATTTAGTTCAAGCCAATTTGAGAGGCCAGAGTGAACGGAATGTTGCCATTTCTTGGACTTACTTGATGGTGTCCGTGCCATACTCTGGCATGTGTCTCCTGAGTATGGACATCTCAATAAATGGTCTGGGTCCAGTCTTCTTGAGGACATCCTTGGGCAGAGCGTTGACATGGAGGACATTTGCGAAGTACGCATCAAAGAGCTGGTTGTCAATCTAATGGGGGAAGAGAAAACCAAGAGGGTGTTTTTAAAAACTTAACCCTTTGAGGACGAGTCCCGAGTATACTCAGGCAGGTGTCTATGGGAAATGCGTGTTGTAGCAAAATCAGCTTGTCCTCAATGGGTTAAGAATCACGCCAACATATGCATTCAGGAAATGTGGTACAAATTCAATTAAAGTAATTATGCATACCTGCCAACATTTCAAGATGAAATATCTTACTCATGGATTGCAAAAGTCTTATTTTCTATGCAAACTGAAGTTAAAAATCTTACTTTCGGTCAAATTTTCAGAAAATACACATGGAAGGTATATCTAAATATTTTTTAAAAATCTGATTTCTCTGACAGAAAATCTGATTTTGCTATTTTTAACGTAAAAAATCTTACTGAATCTGATAAAATCTTATTAGTTGGCAAGCATGAATGATGAGATGTCCTTAAAGAGGCAAAGTGAAAAAAAAAAAAAACACCCAAAAACAAATCTGCTCTCAAGTTTTTATAATACGGAGGCTCGTATCACTTCATCCAACATCAATAGTGCACTGCACATCTTAATCTGTAGATCTTTGCTAAATTTTTATAATGTAATCAGCTTAATACAGCACTGGGTCTACAACTGCACTGCAATCGATGTTTCTTTCATCCCATTCCCCCATCTCTCCATCTCATCTCCTCCCTCATTCATCATCACCATTTCCATGGCAACAGTTACCGTGAGCAACCCAACAATGGTATATCCATCATCATCCCATCAACCCTGATGATCTCATTACAAATTTCATGACCATTACTACAGTATTTTCTATCAACCTCAACCATAATTTTAACGTATTCACCATTACAAGAATTTGCCTCTAAGAATCATTTCTACAATCACTTTGCTCTACCCGGTCCCCCTAGCATGCACCATCATTGCAACTTTAATGTAACATCTATCATACACAATCTATCTCATCATTGGCTAGTAGTGTCAACTTCAGCTTCACCATGACAACCCACCTGAATCTTCTGGATCTTGAGATGCACTCCCTGGTGGTGGTCTGACTGCCGGTAGTGAAGCCAGAGGCCCGGGTTGTGGATCCTCCTCAGGGCTCCCTGGACCGGCTTCACAATTGTCTGGGCCGTCAGATCAGCCTGTGATGACAAACAATCCACTCCTGATACAATCCACTGTTGGATAAACCTATAATTTCCTCCTGTGGTCCCAACAACTGCTGGGGCTAAGATATGCCATGCCCCTCCCCCCTCCCATTTACCAGCTGTAACTACATGTAGGTACAGTAGGGCAGAAATACAGTAAACTACAGACACAAGCACAGGGTGTCAGTGTCAGTGTCAGTGTCAGTGTCAGTATCAGTATCAGTATCAGTATCAGTGTCAGTGTCAGTGTCAGTGTCAGTGTCAGTGTCAGTGTCAGTGTCAGTGTCAGTGTCAGTGTCAGTGTCAGTATCAGTAACAGTATCAGTATCAGAATGACCTATCTGGAGGAAGAAATATGATGTACATGCACATGTCAGCTTTGACATTGTTTTGCATCTAACAAGAGAATACAGAAAGAAAACTGTATATGGACCTTAAATTAACTATGGAGTTTTGTACTGCACTTACCTGAACGGTGCCGTTTTCATCCATGATGACATCCTCACCATGTTTCCAGGCATTCTCCAGCACTCCCGTCAGCTCCATGCTAAGAGCCTTCCAGCGGTTGGCCTTAGACTCCACCTCCCAGCGGGCCGGGGAGCTGAAGAGACTCACGTAGGCCACCTCCTCACAGGCAGCGTTGACCAGCGACACGTAGATACCCTGGAGGGAGGCTATGAACTCAAGGGTTGCTGGCTCTGACACATTAGCCTGCGTTGGATACAGAATGAAAAAAGGAAGATTTACATGAAAATGTACAATTTATAAAATTACATGATGCATTTTCTCTGCTGAGATACACTCAGATTCCTTTTTATAATCAAACATTCAATTTTTGTTTTTAGATAAATTCATTCATGACACAACAATATCAACTATTGGTATTGGAATTCATTTCAGGTTAAACAATTACAACATATATCACCATCCCCACCACCACAAGTACACAGTGACATCATCACTACAGGGTGAAACCATCACGACACCTGTTATTTTACACCATCAATGCAGGGTGCCACCATCATGACACCATCACTACAGGGTGCCACCATCATGACATCCATCATTGACACCAACAGTGTAGGGTGCCACCATCATGACACTATCACTACAGGGTGCCACCATCATGACATCCATCATTGACACCAACAGTGTAGGGTGCCACCATCATAACACCATCAGTGTAGGGTGCCACCATCATGACACCATCACTACAGGGTGCCACCATCATGACACCCATCACTGACACCATCAGTGTAGGGTGCCACCATCATGACATTCGTCACTGACACCATCAATGCAGGGTGCCCCCATCATGGCACCTGTCACTGACTTTATCAATACATGGTGACACCATCATGGCACCGGTCATTTGACACTATCACTACAGTGTGACACCATCATAACACCTTTCACCACCACCACAACCACCACAAAGTGACACCATGACACCCACTGCCACCTCCGCCAACCACGATAAAGGCCAGGTTCTCCTACCTGAGCAGCTGCCCTGGCTATCCTTGAGCTCTGCGTGAAGAGCAGCACCCTCTGGAGTCCATCCATGAAGGAGACCCAGTAGATGGTCGTCCGCTGCTTCTTGTTCATCAAGGGGTGTTCCAGGATACCATCCGTCTCTGTCACCTCCTCTGGAGGGTTGTAAAAGTGTTGTACAGGGTTGAGGGGTTGTAAGGATGGACAAGCAAAATGCTTAAAGGACAAGTTCACCTTCATAAACATAAGAATTGAGAGAATGCAGCAATATTAGAGAACACATCAGTGAAATTTTGAGGAAAATTGGACAATCGATGCAAAAGTTATGAATTTTTATAATTTTTGTGTTGGAACTGCTGGATGAGGAGACTACTAAGGCTTGTGATGTCATATGAGTACAACAGTATAAAGAAAATGTAAAGAAAATTCAACATATTTTCACTTTTTTCGCATAATAAAAGAGCACTCGACTTGCCTCTTTCTAAAGACAATGGGAATAATATTACCCATAACATATGTCAGTAACGAGTCAAGGGAATGTGTACTTTTTTTCAAAAGATGAAATATTGTGAAATTCTCTTTATATTTTCCTTATATTGTTGTACACATGTGACATCATACACTGCAGTAGTCTTCTCATCCAGCAGTGACTGCACAGTCAAAAACTTCAAAAATTTATAAGTTTTGAATGGATTGTCCTATTTTCCTCAAACATTCAATGATGTGTTCTACTAATATTGCTACATTCTCTCAATCCTTATGTTAATGAAGGTGAACTTGTCCTTTAAAGATGTGTTTGACTCTCTAGTACACTATAAACACCAAGTGACACATCAGATGGCTTTGCTTATTTTGCCAACTGTTACAGATGTCTGAAGACTAATATCACCAATGAACAGGAATTTTGCACTACCCTTACTGCAATTCCTACTGTACTACCATTCTATTCATGAGGGGTTTTGGCACTGCCATGCTTCGGTGGGTTGTCTATAAGTTCTGCATAAAGGCAAATTTAAAAATGTTTGCCCTTTAATTTTTTTTTTTTTTTTGGGGGGGGGGTTACATTTTCTTTGGTAGGGTGTGTTGTCTATAAATTCTGCATTAAGGCAAACTTAATTATTATTATTATTATTATTATTATTTTTTTTTTTTTTTTTGGGGGGGGGGGGTTACTTTTTTTTTGGTACATTTAGGAGGGGGATGCATTCTACTCTACTGAAGTATGTAGCTTCGCCAGGCACCGCAAAAACCTGGGCATAAAGGCACTGTACTTGCTTGCAACTTTACCGTCGTCAGTACTGTAGACACTAGCATCATCTCCTTCCACATACAGGCCGTCTCCTGGCAGGGTGCTCCGATGGGCACTCTCACAACTCACTGTCACTTTACCCCAACCATCCTACAACAGACGTAAGAAACGGTGCATGAATAAAGGGTGTGCAAATGAGATGAATTTTCCCAAGACTGGACCTAAGCCTCAAACAGATTTTTGTTCTTTTTTTTTAATGATTTATTGGTCAGAGGGTATAATGCAAAGCTAGCAAGGCTTTCTACATCATTGCAACTACGACCTATTTTCATACCTTGATAGAAAGAAGACAAAGGACATACCACTTTTGTAGATTTCCTTTATGTTCAAATACATTCAAAAAATAGCTCTTAAATCAAATGATCGAACATTAACAATGACAAAGAATATGGTGATTGTCAAATTGGGGTTAAATTTGTAAAATTACTGACTAAAATAGATTTCAATTTAAAGTTTTATGGATTCCATCCATGTACAGTAGAAGATGTAGAGCAATGCCTCATCTACATGTACATGATCACGTCCAATATCCTTGCTTTGCTATTACAAGTATATGAAACTCCAAAATGTCGGACTCGAAGACCACTCCCATAGTTCTGGCTGTTTGATATAACTCTGTCTATCAAAGTCAACTGATATCATGGAGGTATACATGTGATTTCCTCTTTCATTGCTGTATGCCTCAGAGAAGATCTAGACAAGCAAGAATGGAATATAATAGGAGGAATGATGCCCAGCTGTCCTCACCTGGTCCAGGATGCAATCAAAGCTCTTCTTGTTCCTGTTGTACAGGTTCCACATGAGGCAGCGCTCTGCCGTGGGGTCATCCCACGTGTACAGCAGGGTCTGGTGGGGCATGAGCAGCAGCCTCCCGCCATGGTTTCTATGGGAACGGGAGACAAGGGATGGGCTCAAGGATGTATCTCAAACTTCACATGGGAAAAACTCAGGTCATCATTGCTGGTACAGTTATCTGCGCACAATACCCACAAGTCTGAAGTAAAGGTATTAAAGGGACATCAAGAAACTTGATGAAATTTATCCCTTGAATGAATGAAAAAGGCATTGGACAAAACATTTACTTCTTCTTGCTCAACTAACAGACAGTAATACAATCAATGCATAGAAAGGAACTAGTGCAGTACTAAGCGCTCTCTTTAGATCAATGTGAGCGTTAAAATCTTGCAATTTCCAGTTATGAAGTGATTTTTTTTTTCTCAACTGTGTTCGAAGTGTGTAGAAAGTCTTCCTTAATTATAGTGATAGCCACTTACTTTTGGTTGAACCTGAGGTTGACGGTGTCACACAGGTTGTCTAACCTGACTGGCGCATGGCCAGAGGCATACGGTAGGAATGTGACAGTGGTTGGTTCCTGGACTCCGCCTTCCACCTGAACTGTGATACCAGTCTGTTGAGGAGTGCACAGCAAACATGAGAGACTTCAATCAAAGTGCATTATTAACTACATGTAGTTCATGATTCCAAAGCTCTTTATATTGCTACATGCTCTTGCTGCATACAAGGAGAACTTATCAGGGCAATTACCCCCTGATGGCAATTACATGTACCCCCTGGCAAAATACAAGTTAGTTATAAGATTAGAGTAAAGATTAGGGTTAGGGTTAGGTTTAGGGTTAGAGTTTGGGCTAGGGTCAGGATTAGGGTTAGAGTCAGAAGAAGGGTCCGGGGTAATTGCCCTGGGGGTAACTGCCCTAGACCCAAACAGAAACCCCTCACCATATTCTGAATTGAGTACATGGTTTGCAAACAAATTGTGATGAAAATATCTTTGGTTCCTTTGTATCTTATCATTCTGAAGTTATTGTGATTTAGCGAATAAACACCATGTAGTAAACGAGTATTATACAGTGTACTTGTAGTTGCTTAGTCTTTAACAAAAAAACAACAACAAATAAATTATATCCCTATTTTTGAAGTACACACCATTTAATGATTTTTAATGAAATAAAACAAAAATATCAACAAAGACAACTCACAACATAAACAGGAAAAAAGGAATGATTATTTTTTTTCTGAACAATTACGAAAATCTTTAAACTCCAAAGTTCACTGACCCCTCTCTCCATCCTCAGGACTGTGGTATTTGGGGTATCAATCAGAAAAGGTCGTGAACTCAGATTGTCTGGGGTCGTCGACCTCCTCAGGATTAGTTTCATGGACTCGGATCCAGGCCAGAATGGAAGCACCTGTGTTGGATGATTAGAAAAATAAATGTAAAAGAAGAAAACATAATGAATATTAGTTCATAATTCATCCATATACAGTATTTGTACATATTCAAGAGCAAAGAACATTAGATCATTATGTGTAACATGAAGAGGTCCCTGATACAAAAAGCAATACTCATGGAAATGGACCTCCAGTATACAGCATTTACATCATAAAGGCATCAGTACTGTCTGACAATTGAGAAGGCACAAAAACATGACATTTTAGTTGAAGAAAACCCAAACCCAAAGAGCAATGCAGATTGAGTGAATGCAGCAACATTAGTAGAACACAGCAGAGAAAGTTTGAGAAAAATTGGGCAATCAATGCGAAAGTTATTAATTCTTAAAGTTTTGGTGTTGTAATCACTGGGTAAGGAGACTACTAGAGTTCATGACATCATGTGTGGACAACAATATAAAGAAAATATAAAGAGAATTCCACAAAAATTAATTTTTCATGAAAATTACACAATCCATCAACTTGACATTGAAATATGTTAAGGGTAGTAATTATTTCCCCTGCTTTCTGAAAGCGGTTAGTCAAGTGCTCTTTCATTACGCTAGAAAAGGGAAAGCATGTTGAATTTCCTTCATATTTTCTTGATATTGTAGTCCACATATGATGTCACAAACTCAAGTAATCTCCTCATCCAGCGGTTCCAACACCAAAACTGTAAGAATTAATAACTTTTGCATCGATTGTCTGATTTTCCTCAATTTTTCACTGATGTGTTCTACTAATGTTGCTGCTTTCACTCAATCCACATTTCTCTTTGGGTTTGGGTTTCCTTTAAACAACTGAATTATACGAAGGAGGTATCAAGAGAATGTGGAAGTTAATTGAACTGGAAAATTGAACGGGAGGTAATAAGAAATATGTATGTGGGCAAATATGAGGCAGTGTCAGACTCGTACGTACCTCTGATGGTTTGATCTGGACCCACACCCCTGCCTTGACCCCGTCCTCCGTATAGCTCAGGTCCTGGTCAGTCTTGTTATGGATCAGGAAGTATGGCGTGAGGGTCACCAGCTTGGTGAAGGGTAGGTGGGACATTCGGATGTCCAGCCAGAACTGTAGAAGTGTTTGAAAACAAAACAAAACAAAACAAAAACATTAAAATGCAGTGTGATGTAGTTGTAAACATAGTTTACAGTTTTAATACAAACAAAGAAGTCATATTGGTACTAGATGCATACAACTTCTCTTTTAATTGCTGTGAAAAACAAACTTGTTTTTGAAATTGGCAGTTGAGAATGATAAGGGCATCAAGGTGCCACGAACACTATGGATTAAGGGGCAACTTAACACCCTTATCATTCTCAGCTGACGAAATCTTCTTGACTCTCCAATCTGGCAACTATACATTCACACTATTGTTATCAACAGCAGGCTTTCTTTCATAAAGTACTGGTAATCTCAAAAGTCATGTTTGGTATAAAATGAATTCAGAGTTTAGAGCAAGACTGCAATTCTGGTGTGGGAACTGCACTTAATCACCAGCTTTCCTTAGACCTTGTCCAGTCTCTCACCTGGTATGTCCTGTCGTGGTCCTCGTCCTTGCAAGTGACCACCCCTGAACTGCCCACCGTGTCCAGCGAGAAGGAGGCCGACCACACCGAGTCAAAGACTCTCAGTTTGGCCTGGACAAGAACGAATCAGTGTGTATGCACAAAAGCATTGTAGAAACAGTCAAGATTACTGTACTTCCAAGCATTCCACTGTCAGACAACTGTTTTCTATCTTTTATCATGTCATGTAATATGTTTTGTCATCCTTTAACTGGAGGATCACAGAAGGGAATCATCTCATCTACTGTATATTTTCTTAGATTTTCATCGTTGTAACATCTACATTGTACCTTCTGTCCTCGGACATAAGTTGTGCATCAACTAGTCATGTTTCAGCTGTTGATTCATCATATAACGAGCTTTAGATCTATGACGTAAATGCTAAGATGATGCTAATTAGGCTCAAAATGGTGTTCTGCACATGCGTCAGACAGCTGTTTCCATTGTCCAACCCAGGAGGCTGCATCATCTTAGCGTTTGTGTTGCAGATCTATAGCTCGCTATTATATGTCATCATTTGTCATATTGTCTCTGTCCATCATCTACTCTATCTTCACCTCATCTTTTGTGTACTATAAATCCAATATCAAGCAATCACACAAATCATACTGTTTAAGAGCACAGTGTAACAGATAAATAGATGTTATTAAAAAACATATCACACTTTTTCTGGCCCAAAGTGCATGACCCACCTTTTTCCGTTTGGAGTTGGAGAATGTGAAGAGGACAGGGTCTCTGAGGGAATGGGTGCTGAAGATCTTTCTTGAGCGGGATGCCTGCAAAGGGTGAAGGGAATATTTTACTGTCTCTCACACCATGAGAACAATATGATGATATGATCACGAGTGCTCAGGGTAGTCTCTTCAATTTTTGAATACTACTACTCTTCCAGAGCGTGTCCTGCCAGTTTTATCACCCCAGCATGGCAAGAATTCCCATTTTCACAGATGTTTCAAGAGAAGGACATTGTGGGGAAGATACAAACACTGGTCTGTAGGGGTATGTGCCCGGTGGGATTTGGACTGTAACATCTCCTACTCAGAGAGTACACAGCTTTGTCCACCACAAAAAAGTGCGCCCATACATACATTGTACCTGACCCCTTTCAACATTTAACATAAATCTACAAAATTGACTGATGCTTGTTTTTAAAATGACTCAACAGAAAGTTTATGCGACATCATGATAATCACCTGAAGTTTGTTGTCCCCCTGAAAGTTGACAAATGAGTTTCTGGGGAAATCCTGGACATAATTTTTCCAATTTTCACAATCTTTGTGGCTAAAATGTGGACATTTTGAGAGTTAAAACAAAGAAAATATTACTTCCAATTTACGTGCCTACTCTCCTCTACCAGATTACAAAAATTTTACAAAAAATAGCAGCAATACACAAAATAAAAATTGTATAGATTGTCAAATTTTTTGTTTACTTTTTCTATAGTCATCTATTTCCTTCCTTGCCGAGTCATAGATGTAAAATTGGTGTCTACACCAACTTTTAGGGTAGGAGAAAACTGCCCTGAGGAAACGCATCATATGCTTTTTGACAGAAAATTATTATAGAAAAAGCATTGAGAATCATGGATTCTCTTGTGCTCACTCTGATCTCGACAGGCAGCTCAGACTTGTTGACAAACCAGTATGGGGAGTAGAGGAAGATGTCCCAGGAGCCCCCCTCGCTGGAGCTGTGGGCCCACAGGGTCAGGTACTTGCGCTGGTCCGAGTGGACCTGCTTGGTCGCCATGACGATGGACTCGGTCGTCTTCATCTCCCTGGAGACCGGGAGGTGCCCCTCCCAGTTTGCAGAGAGATACTGTTTGACCTGGAGCCATGGATACACACCCATATTTTAACATCGCAATATGGTATTTGTCAAAAACTTCACAAAAAAACAAAATCTACAAGCCTGCAAAGTGCTAACCTTGTTTAAAGCATACATCTGTTCATTTCACATATACCGAACTTTGTAAAGAAACAATTACATCTAGCGATGAGCTAGCAGAGGACACAAACATCACATTCTTCCTAAGTTTATGCATAACTTTTGGCTTACCCCTAACATATCAATCACACATGTGATGTTGATTTACCACCACAAATTATTTTAATTTTTGGGACTATTTGACCTCTTACTTTTCCTACAAAAAAAAGGAGCTACACATGACTTATTATAAACTTTAGATGACAAGAATATCATGTACATGTAGAAGCTTTTTTAAATATATCTGTAAAATGAATACTTCCTTTGAAATGCTTTATCACTGATAAGGGTTCATAAATGTTTATTATCATTAGCCCCATCACTGAAGTGTATGATAATATTCAAAGTAACATTAACTAGCAGGAAAATTCTACTGAAAGCCTTTCAAAAAGTTGTTTCAAAGATAGAATGCAGAAATGACCTGTCTCTCTAGACTAAGAATCCAGCATTCAGTACATATAACAAATGTAAAAATGTAAAACTGATAGAGTTGTAACCTAACTTTCTAATAGCATTAACCTGACCAGAATGCAGCATTTTAGGCTTTTAATACTGGTATTATACTAACAGCTGATTTCAAACACAACTTGGCTTTTTGATGCATAAAGAATTTCATGGCGAATGTGAAGATGTAATGATAATAGAAATATATCTCTTTGCCATTAGCTGCTTCATCATACCTGTATCTTCATACTCTGAGGTTCTGACAGGTCTGTGGAGTAGATAGCCATCTTGTCTCCTTGTAATAGAAACTTGAGCCCTGTTTCCTGTATGGGGTCAAAGCGCATCATCACACTTTCAGTATTCATAGATATAATGCTGCATAGTTTGCAGTTCAAATGTAAAGCTTCTACTTCAGAGTTACCTGCATCACAAGTGCAGATATACACGTAGTCTTTGTTTGGTACAAGACAGGGATGGATCCAGGAATTCTATAAACTGGAGGCGCCTTTACAAAATTTAAGGGAGGTGCAACGCACCCCTCAACCTATTTTTTGTTTTGTTTTTATTTCTTTTGTTTGACAAAAAAATAAAGGGAGGGCACGTGCCCGGTGCGCCCTCTCTGGATCCGCCAATGAAAGACTTTTATACAATGTAGTGTTCACATTGAAAAAAATGCACACTTATGAACAGGTACAAAATTCAGAAAAAGTCAGTTGTCTCTGGTTCAAGTGCACCTCAAGGGTGCTGATGGGAATGTGAGACTTTCCTGACAGACAAATTATTTGTCAGTGAATGGATTTTGCAATGGATTGTGGGATTTGATATTCACAATCGTCTCTGAGGAACTGAACACAAGAAATTCACTCAGAACTAATCACTAACGACCCCAAGTTCCCCTCAAAGAATGAAGACAAGAGATCATCAAACTTTGGTGATAAACAAGTTGCATAATATACAGCCAATGAATGAAGTATGACATGGCCATTGGAATTGATAATGGCTAGATACTGAGCATAGTAACAAACATATGGATTCAAGCATGTCCTGTTTAACCTGTGAAGGATGAATTGATTTCGTCATCTTACACAATTCCCATGGACGACTGCCTAAGCATACTCGGGACAAATCTTTAATGGTTCAGCTTTCCTACCTCCAGGGTGTAGACGAGATCATAAGGCAGGTAGTTGTGGAGGGTGACGGGAGGGTAGATGTCCAGGGTGAAGCAGGGGGCGTCCTCCAGCCCTTGGGGCCTTGGAATCTTCTGTTCCTTCCTCTTCACCTTTTATCATCAATTTGCAGTGTCACGAGGGGGAAGAGTATGAAATATGAACACTTTAAACCCTTTGTGTACTTTGAGTGCTGACTAGCACAGAAAGCCCCATAGCCTTGCAAATACTGTTTAATGTTCTTGGCAAGGAAAGGGTTAACATTCAGTCAATGTACACTGTACTTCACTACTCAGTAATGTCATACACTGTAGCTCATACCAGTTAAAATCTCAAATTACTGTGTACTATTTGATTTGGTATAATTTACTCAAGTCATATCCCAAATACTTGCTAATGTCTGTGACTAAATGTATTTCTGTGCGTGAATTTTTTTTTTTTTTTAAATGTGATTGACAGAGTATTTGTGTGTGTGTGTGTGTGTGTGTGTGTGTGTCAATGTCTCTGGCATTCTCGTAACAGTGAACACAATTTTTGTTTTTTTGTTTGTTTTTTTGTCAAACAATGCTCGAATAATTATCTACATATGTACAAGTATAACACCCTACCCAGCCTTCTTATTTTAATGCATAGATGTGCATCTATTTTTTTAACTGTTCACACCGATTAAAAAAAAAAAAAATTCATAACAAGCGAAAACACACTCAGGTTTTAGAATATCTAGAAACGTTTCTTTGTTTCAAGTGAACACAAACTTCTAACAATGAACAAACACGCTAATAGTATCCGATACAGAAAAAATTATTGTGCAGAAAAGTACAAATAGACAAAAGCAAAACAAATGAAAAAGTGTTTGTGGTAGTGTTGGGTACAAAGTCGGTACCTTGATGTAGAAAGGCGGGAGGGCGCCCTTCTTTGTGGGCGGACAGAGATAGGACATCTCGGCTGGCTCCTGGAGGTCCCTCCACAGGATGGGTTTCTCACTGACTCCATACCTGTGTATGACGGGGTGAAGTCTGAGATCACTTTATTGGTGTGAAGTGGGCATGCAGGCATTGCATAGCGGGCATGACACATGATATGGATGTCTCGAGAAGATTGTAGAGGGTATTCGCACCCGAAAATTAATGAGCATGAAAAGGTTAAAAAAATAGTCCCATGCTGTTTGCATCACATAGGTACAGTAGAAGGAGTAACTGATATTCGTAGCTTTTACTGACATGCTGCTAGTCACTGAGT
Source organism: Diadema setosum (assembly GCA_033980235.1). NCBI lineage: Eukaryota > Metazoa > Echinodermata > Echinoidea > Diadematoida > Diadematidae > Diadema > Diadema setosum. Next base: position 26,745,568 of record CM067076.1, read on the forward strand.
TCAGATAACACCAGCACTTGACAACTTTCTATGATATGGTGTATACACCGCAGTTGACATAACTGAGCATTGAGCAACAGAAATTAAGATATTCATAAAAATTCCAACATCTGAAAATTTGCCTCTGAGAATTTCTGCATGAAGAAATAATTAATAATAACTGAAAAATAATAATACTGAAATACAGTGGCAACAGCTTTCAGCATTTACAGGTAATATATCACAAACATGCAACTACACATTGATGGTTACAAAAGTTTGCTTTATGGAAATTAAAAGATAAATGGACCACTGCCACAAAACAAATCACCACATGTCAAACAGGTACACATATAATTCTAATGCATTTTACCTTTCTGGCAGTAGATACGTCTCATCATGACTGACACGATCACAGATAATTCCATTACATTACACAAAGACAGTTAAAGTTATTCCTCTTTAACTACATTGTACCTCCATGCTTCCCTTATGCATAATCTACATGGACCTGTCAATAAACATGGATTGTTACAAGAGCATCCTTAAAAATACAACAAAGGAACAGTAAAAACACTCACAAACAAATGGAACAGTATAATACACACACATAAAAATTCAGCTTTTTTTTTTTTCAAAAGATACAAACAGGAGGTACATACTTGAAAAAAAAAAAAAGTGGTGAGCAAAGGTCATGTGTGCCTGACATCTTTGCATACTCGTGTATAACTTACCCCTGGTCCACGGGGCAGGCGTAGATGCCGGCGTGGTAGGCGACGATGAGGGGGATGTCCATGACGTCGTCGGGCTGGACCACGCCCAGGCTGGTGAACTCCTCCTCGTCCAGGCCAGGGATGATGGCCCCGTGGAGGGTCTGAAGGTCCAGCTTCTTGTAGAACAACTGCAGGGCCACCGGGCAGTGGTTGCTGACCTGCGCCAACCGGGGATGCAACACATACAACATGTGGTAAGCAACACATACATATGCACTGTGTGGCAAGCAACACAAACAGTGTATGGTAAACAATACATACATATGCACTGTGTGGCAAGCAACACAAACAGTGTATGGTAAACAATACACAAAGCACATCTCAAGCATCACTCTAGGTAGCTACAATGTATGCACTGCTAGACAACTTTGAGACTAGAGGCGTGAATTTTTCTTCAATTTGCAAACTTATAGATCAACAGTTGAGACCTTACAAATTTCATTTGCTAGCGGGAGACAAATTGAAGAAAATTCAGAGCTCAACCACCCCTCTGCTTAGTGTATTCTCTAACTTTGAGACTCTTTGTGGCATCACCTTGCTAGTCATATTGTCATATTGTAGCTTTCAGGTTCAAGGGCATGTATCACAATCTTAAGTTCAAATTTTTTACATGTCTTGCTTTCTCTTTTTATTTTATAGTGCCCAGAAGGCATGGTCACACTGGCAAAACTTCGTGAAGTTATGCTGTGAAGTTGAGCTGTGAGGTTCTTATTAAAGTTTTGCCGGCACGACTGCAAACTTCCTGAAGGCTTCTTGTGAAAGTGAATACCACTCAAACTAGGGGAAATTTCCTGAACCCCAGCAAATCTTCTCAAAGTCTGTGCAGTCTGAATGCGTGCAGCTCAAACTTTGCATAGTTTGTCACGTGACCAGTCCTCTTTAAATTTGCAGTGCCTCCAAAGCGTGCTCAATAGAATGTATGTGCGTGCATTGTGTACGCAACAATCATTGAATAGCTGTGAGATGGTGCATGCTCTCTTCTTTGTTGTATATGCAAACCAGTGACCAAACCTTTGAGAACATATTGAGAACTGAGACTTCATGGGGTTTGGCTGGCAGTGTGAACGGACAAGTAAAATTTTCAAAGAGGCCTCAAAGTTAAACTTTGAGAAGTTTTGCCAGTGCAACCGTGGCTAGAATGTGGCCTAGCTAACAAAATTACTGCAACACAATCTAATGCAGTCTGTTGCACTTTCCTATTTACCTTGTCTAAAGACTTATAAGACATTTGAAGTTAAAGTATGAGCAAATGAAATATGCTTGGGGTATAAAGCTGGTAAGCTTTGACATGCAAACAGTGCTCCTCACATCTCTGTTATCTAAACAAATATGTGAATACAATAAACATGCTCAAATGAACTAGCAATGCGGCCAATTATTCTTGTGCCGGCAAATAAAAATATCCTGAAAAGATACATTGTGCTGAAATATCCTTTACTTTGATTGTTTGTTCACATTTACATCCCGTGGACATTAAGAAAGCATTACAATGTTAACTAGAAATGTCGCTACAGCGACTGGTTATACCCCCGCCAAACAACATTTCATAAGCTTTGGTCAAAACAACATTTCATAAGCTTTGGTCAAAAAACTGAGGAAGTAGTTAAATCGCAAGATCTTTCCTTGATCTTCTGCCATTAATATGCCGTTACCATGGCAACGTACTTTCGGGTACTGTCGAAAAATGCGTCTTGCACATCTACAACCAAAGGCACACATCTGTACCAAGTTTCATGGAAATTGGGCAAAAACTGAGGAAGTAGTTTGCAACACAAAATTTTCCATCATTTTGGCTCATAATATGTGAGCTGTTACCATGGCAACATACTTTTTGTCACTGTCAAGAAATGTGTCATGCTGACCTATATCCTAAGACAAATATTCAATATGAATTCCATGAGAATTGGAAGAACACTGATGAAGCAGTTTTGCCATGAAGCATTTTGCCCTATATTTTACCAATAACATGCCGTTACCATGGCAACGCACTTTTTGCCACTGCGGAAATATGTGTCTTGCACATTAACATATTCAGATGAACATCTGTACCTAATTTCATAAAAATTGATCAAAAACTGTGGGAGGAGTTCGCGACGCAAGATTTGTACCCATTTTTGCCCATAATATGCCGTTACCATGGCAACGTACTTTTGGGTACTGTCAAAAAATATGTCTTGCACATCTACAACCCAAGGCACACATCTGTGCCAAGTTTTATGGGAATCGGTTGAAAACTGAGGAAGTAGTTCGCGACGCAAAATTTGCAACGGACCAACCGCCCGACCGACCGCCCGACCGCCCCACCGCCCGACCGCCCGATGGTCCGCTGATTCCTATATACCCCCTTCAAACTTCGTTTGGTGGGGGTATAAAAATGAACATGCAACCACCGATATGACGGACTTCAATACTCAATCGTAACAAAGTACATTTCCAAGACTGATCAATACTGCTTTCATCTGTAATAAAATATTACGTATCTAAGGGGTAGTATAGTTTTGGTTGAGATGGGAATCATCATTTTAACTTCTTCAAAGATTATTAGATACTACTACTGAAATAATCGGTTTTGAAATGGCTGAGACATAAAAGAAACAAAGTAGAACAAAGCAATCCTACTCAAAGGTGGGTCCCACTTTGACCCACCATTTATTAGAATCTCTTTGTCTTTGGATATCACAGCCATTTCAAAACCAATCTTCATCAAATACACTATAAATTCCTCATAGAATTGTATGCTCTTTTATTATTTCCTACAAGATTTCTCACCATCTCACAAAAAGATTGAAACCTGAAGCCCTATCTTAACCAAATCAATACCATCCCTTTAAATTCCTTTCAGAATTGATACTCCTGCACAAGATTCGGATGAGACGGGGAACTGTTTGGGGTACCTGCAGCGGCGACCTCAGTTTGACCTTCTCCTTGCCATGGATGATGTGAACCTCCCGCACGATGCCGTAAGTCTTGTCGGACTGAAATTTACAGCAATCACAATTGGTGGTTTATGCACTCGGGGACAGATTTTTCCAAGGTGATGCACGACACATAGATGAAATCACAGACAGGAACAAAATTCTCACATATTTGTAGTTTAACAAATCTCATTGTTCAAACTGCTTTCTTGAGTATCTGAAGTATTTCTCATAAAAAAATATAGCAAAAATAAGTTGACAAAATGTCATATTTCCGTCTTTCTATCAATTAATATACATGTATGTGTGTGATGAAATTGTTGATAGCCATAAACCACATTTTGAACACACAGTTTCAAAAAGTTAATCTTATTAGCTAGAGTTAATGTCTTCTTTATGTCACACATGGTTAGCTGGCATATCATCTTTTTCAATCTATTTTCATTTGTGAAATTAGTTCAGTATATTAGCTGTTTAAACATATGTCTTATTTTATGTCACACATGGTTAACTGGCATGTTGTCTTTTTTTGTTCAACTTATTTTCATTTATGAAATTAGTTCAGTATATTAGCTCTTTAAACATATGTTTTTATATCACAATTGCACACAAGTTAGTGTGTGAGAATAATATAAAACAAAATTATTAGTACTCAATCTGTGTAAATACAATGAACGCTTATGTAATTGAGTGTGCATTTTTTGAATTGACGGAAGAATCCACTTTTCTAGCTTTACAATGTACTTCTGAAATCATACAATTAAAAACTGTCAAATAGCGTCTCATCATACCATGGCAATAAACATGAATAATGGATCATATCCTTGACATACAACAGAATTCTGACTTATTTGTTAAAAGAAATTTTTTGAATTGTTATACTATACCATAATACAGATAGGGGTTTGATGACAATCATATGATTATACAAGCACAGAATATTGCAGTAGAAATTTGAGTGATGAAATGTTTCCTTCCACTTTTCTTTTACATAAAAAACTAATAAACAAACAGCACTGTGTTTAATAAGACTATTTTACACAGAGAAAAATGGAAAACTTGGCTTTTTTTCTTTCTGTTATGCAATGGCAGAAAGTCAAAATCAGAATAGTAGAATTTTTTGTAATCACTATAAACTACATGACATGTACACATGTATGCACAGATTTTAATAGCATCATTATATAGAGTGTTATATTATATGAAAAGACCACTACTGCTAATTGCAAGTTTCTTCTACATAGAGGTGAAAAACAATGTACTTAATGCAATATATTCCATGGAATACAAATCCACTCTGTGTTCAAGTTATAAACTACAAAAGGAAGAGCAAAGCCAAATAATTGAAATGGTAAGAGTTTCATGCCAATCAGACAATATTACAAAATTTACAAAATTTTGGAGATTGATGTATTTCATTTTGTGAAACAGCTATAACTGTCACAATCATCTATGTACATTTGTAAATTAGACTACGTGTGAATTTTTCTGCACAGTCCATATTTACACAAACAGGTGAACCCTGAACAATCACAAAATTTCTTCAATAGGGCCCTAATGCCTAAAACACTACAATATCCACTTTATGGTATAAAAGGCAGTTGCCATGGACACACCTGTTAAAACTGACTGTGGCCATTGCAGCTGAAACAAAGAGAAACTTTTTGTAAAAGATTGTATGCATTTGCAGACTTGCAGGTTAATCACAATCAACTCCACCAAAAGTGGGCCTCACCTTTAAATAGATATTCTTCACTTCACACCATTCTTTATGTGCTATTTGTGACCCGCTACAACGAAAGAACCCAAAAGTCGGGGGAGGTTGATTTTCTGATAATGACATTAATTAGACTTCAATTGCATGTATAACACGACTCATATAAATACTCAGTTGTGGAGATATCAATGATTTTATGAGATTAAGTCGAGTGGTCTAGGAAATCAGCGTTTCGAGAAAACCACCTTCAAAGTTTTCCTTCTGACGCAATAGTGATCAAGGGGAGGTAAGACGGTATTCATCCCTTGACAATAGAAAGTATGCTCCCAGTGTAGCAACCTCCACAATGTTCATTCAAGATTTCAGTAGCACCAGCGGTCTACGCATGACCAATCAGTAACCAGGATGCCACACACTGACCAATAAGATCACTCCTTTGTTGCTAGGGGCGGAGTCTATCTGCGGTGTAAATACAAATCTTTGCACACATTTCTGCTCTGTTTAAACTCAGAAAATCATGGTCTGGAAAAACGTTCTTTACTTGCCTTTTCTTTGATCATCTAGCTTCGAAATTTTGGCAGATCGAAGAAACAATAGACTACAAAATTATGTCAAAAACCGAAAGTCAACGGTCTTGACCAGTTTTGAAGATTTGATTTCAAACTCGATTTTCTCGGCTCAACCATCAGCGACTTTGGATCCTTCTGATGTGGCAGGTCACATTTGTGTACAGATGAATGGTTGAGAAATTCATGCGTTTTTTTTTTTTTTTTTTTACATGCTTCATGCTTTCATTTAAGTATCTTTTTTGTCTGTTTTCTTGTTTAAAAAACTTGCCTGGGAAGAAGAAGGTGTGAGTGGATAAAGGGAAGTCCCCGCAAGAGCCGGGATCAGGTTGGTCAAAGAGCGAAAGCCGTCGACCTACACGTATTTCACATCATTTCAAACACACAGAAACACACACAGAGAGAAAGAGCAAATTGCAAAATACATGCATGAAATGATAAAAGGAACAAAATTATTTATAAAAAATGACATTATCATACTAGATAGGAGGCTGAATTTGAAAAAAAAAAGAGGTGTGCCTTATGACAGTTTCAAGATAATTACACTTGTAAAGAGTGTGTGAACATTTTTATAAATAGGCAACACAGATATATAACATCAAGCAAACCTATGATGTATATACTTAACCCTATTCTAACTGGGCTATTTGAGACCAAGTTTTTACTGAGGGGGGGTCAATTTGACCCCCCCTTCAGATCTCGGCCGCCGATTGTGCGATCGCCGCGAAATTTTGCCTGAAGATAGAGCTGGATGTCAACTACAAGATAACATGGTCATACAATAGAAAAATATTGCCTTTCCATTTTTAATAAATTAATTATGCAAATTTGTGCATGAAATCATATTTTCACCTATAACTCCATTAAAAAGACTGGAGGACTGCTAAATTTTTGTGTCAGAATTCCTCAAGACACATCAAACAATTTTCTTGTAAAAAATTAGCACAATCGAAATCAATTTCTTTTGTTTTTTATTGTTTTGTTAATTTCTTATGTATTTTATTGTTTTTTCGACCTTTTGTTTTCTATTGTTTTTTTGCCAAAATTTGTTGCAGGCACTTTTCAGGCTTATCTACACTAGAATTGATTAATTTCAATGGTTAAAAGTTGAAATAATCTAATTTATATCAATTTAACCAAAAAACACAATTTGCATTGGATTTGCACACGATATCATGAATTTGAGCTGTTTTTTGGTTGACATGCATATGCAAAACATTACGTAACTTCAAAACGGTGTACCCGGACGTCGCAAATTTGGTCTCAAAATATGCGGGAGACTTCAATGAAAAAAGTCGTGAAACGACGCGGCAAAATCTTTGCGCGTTGCGAAATCGTGGCGTGAAACGTCGAGGGGGGGGGGGTCGAGGGGGGGGGGGGTCAATTTGACCCCCCCCTCCCAGTTAGAATAGGGTTAAGTGAAAATGTTGGTTATAGAGTAGCTATGTGATGCAATTATATATGATATCGTTTTCTCTTTTATCCATACAGCGAATGATGTGCATAAATGAATATGGTGCAAAGCGTATAAAGTTAATTCACAATTAGCAATTCATCCTCGATAATTCTGAAACTGCAGCAAATGATTGTGATATGTGGTGTGAAGTTACGGATGGAAAGTCAGTCACTAAAAATGGAATACAAATAATTAGCAACCATAAGTCACACATAAAAAAGGCAATCTTCAAATGGTTATCACTGTCAGTCCTGTGAGTGTACTGCAATCTGATAGTTAGTAAGATCTAAGCTTCAACTGTAAAAAAATTGAACCTGTATGGGTGTGGTGGTTGGCAAAGCATTGGGCCATGGAAAAACTGAATGGCATGATATTACGTGATGGATCATTCATCAAATCAGTGCAATTTTATGTGTACTTCGGTGTTAACTCTATGCAGAACACATGCAAATTGTAAGTTATGACACCTTTAATGTACAGCTTTCATATGGTATCTGTTGATTATTTTGCAAAAGAAAGAGTAAAAGTAATATTAACGCTAAATAATTATAGTGGCAGCCTTTTTTCAAAGTCTCCCCACTCCCACACATTTACATTCATAGGGGCAAATGATAAATAGAAGTACATGTATGTTGCTTTTCTTGGAATTAATGATGCAAATTCAAAACCACAAGCAGGCAAAAAAAAGTAAAAGAAAAAAAGATCACATGTAGCCATTTTATCATTGCCCAGAGCCAGCGAAGCTTATTTTCTTCAATAAATCAAACATTACCGTAAAACCTGAAAATCTGATAATTCAACTTGATGGTTAGCAACAAAAGGAACAAAAAACAGAAGTCATATCATCTAAGACAAAATGGTAATAATTTGTAGCGATGGTTGATACACTGATTCCTATTCTATGTTACAGCTGTACTCTGCAATGCTGCTGTAATATTGCCTTATATTCTATTTAAAAATTGCACTTTGTAACCTAGACTGTAAGAATGAGTTAGAGAGCTGTATAAACTCTGGTGAAGCATGCACGAAAGCATGTGGAAAACAAAATCCCGCAATCCAATCTGACCTCTAGGGTGACCCCGTTCTGGTTGATGTCCTGGGAATCAGTCTCTGTCTCAATGCTGGACATGCAGGACACGTGGGACTTGGTCCGGCAGTACTTGGACGGCTTGACCACGTCCTCCAGGTCATCCAAACTGGACATACAAGAGATAACGCAAGACAAATACATATTTCAAGGGACATGTATGCATCATATTTCTGTTGCAAGAAAATAACTCAACACAAGAATCATTCATCTGAATTTAATATGCAGTGCTTTCATCCATATGGGATTAGAACCATCTCAATGGCTGTCAGACAGAAGCTCGATATCTGTCTAGCAGTCAGGAGGTCATGGGCATGAATCCCACCTGAGTGTGTATGCCCATAATTTTTATCATGGCTGTTATTCAAAACACAGAATAATCAGTGTGTATTTACATCAATGAAGGGCAATTGCTGCAAGGTTGGAAATTATTCGAGTCATACATTTTTAGGTCAATGCCACCAAACGCTTACAGTTGACTGTTGAAAATATACAGTGTAGTTCGAAATAAAAATAAAAATCAGATTGGCAGACACTTCTTTTCAAAAAGGACAAAGAGTAAGCGGAGAGTTTTTAAAGTTTGGATTTTTAAAACTGCAATGTTATACATACTGTCAAACCAGAAATTTGCGTGCACATAATACTTTGGTGAATTTTGTGAGGAGCCAAGACTTACAAAAGGAAAATGGACATGAAAGTTTTTGTCTACATAATGCACTGAATGCAAGTACAATGCTGTACACCATTCAAGTACAAGCAAGTTGCCTTGTATTGCTGCTGTAACAGTTAGAAATAGCATACAAGGCAATCGCCAAATTGTGTCTCGCCCATTTGCGTACAAGAAATTAATATCTTTTATAACTCCCAGAAGTTAATTTACCTGCTTATGACCTTTGACCTTGTGGTGACCTTCACCACCCTAAGGGACATTTACCATCCAAGTTTGGTCACAAACGGACAAAGGGATCAAAAGTAATGAGCCATAATCGAAACGCGCCAAAAAAACTTAACATTGGGCCCTAAAAATTTCTTGACCCCTTTCTATGACCTTTGACCTTGTGATGACCTTTAACTCCCAAGGGACATCTACCGTCCAAGTTTGGTCACAAACGGGCATAGGGATCAAAAGTTAGGAGCCACAATCAAAACGCGCTCTAAAAACATAACATTGGGCCCTAAAAGTTTGTTGACCCCTGTCTGTGACCTTTGACCTTGTGACGACCTTCACCTCCCCAAGGGACATCTTCCATCCAAGTTTGGTCACAAACGGACAAAGGGATCAAAAGTTGTGAGCCATAAACGAAATGCGCCCTAAAAACTTAACATTGGGCCCTAAAAGTTCGTTGACCCCTGTCTGTAACCTTTGACCTTGTGGCTACCTTTAACTTCCAAGAGACATCTACCATCACCCAAGTTTGATTGCCATTGTAGCAACATGTGCTGAGTTACGTGTGATAAGAGAGTCTTGCAAGTAAACTTTAACGTATGACCTCAAATGACCTTTGACCTTATCATGTGACCTCTTACGGCACCATAACATGAAGGTACCCACAGTGCATCCATCACCCAAGTTTGATTGCCATTGCAGCAACATGTGTCGAGTTACGTGTGATAAGAGAGTCTTGCAAGTAAACTTTAACGTATGACCTCAAATGACCTTTGACCTTATCCTGTGACCTCCAATGGCACAATGACATGAAGGTACCCCCAGTGCATCTATGACCCAAGTTAGGTTGTAATCCAAGCAACTTATGTGAAGTTATTTGTCAAAAGAGAGTCTTGCAGGTAAACTTTAACGTAGAAAAGAGTCTTGCACATACTCTTTAATATATGACCTCAAATGACCTTTGACATCATCACATGACCTCTGACAACACCATAACATGAAGATACCCCTAGTGCTTCTATCACCCAAGTGTGGCTACCATTGCTGTAACAGTTGCCAAGTTATGCATCATAAGAGAGTCTTGCAGGTAAACTTTAACATTTGTGACGGACGACGGACGACGGACGGACGCCATTTGGATCCCTTAGTCTCGCCTTCACCTCCGGTGGGCGAGACAAAAATCAAATATGATTGCAACTGCACTTCAAATCTAACGAATCAAAATGAATCCTCTTTGATACTGTCATATTTTGTTTACTCAGTAGTATACTCGTAATCTATTCGTGGTCAGAAATTCATGAAAGTTCCAAGCCGTAAAAAAGGCTGTTGGTTCCAATTATCAAAAGTTTCATGCTGCGAGTGTTTCTGGTTTTTCAGTAATAATCCCAGGACAGCCTGCTCACCCTTCAGCCTCGTCACTGTCCTCCGTGCCCATGCTGTCGGGAGTGTCCCGACCTCGGGCTTCAGAATTCTCTCCCAGGGGGAGGGGCGGGACAGCCCGACTGGGGGCCACCATTCCACCGTTGATGGGCACCAGACTCAGGCCGACAGCTTCAGCCGTTTCCTGGACGTAGAGAAGACAGGTGACAAAAAAAAAATGGTATTCAATGGTTTTCCCTTTTGTTGCAGGGTATGTTACACCCTACAAGGCCACATACGTACATACATACAGTATCTCTTTTCTACAGGCTTCATTCCCTCATTTTCAAGAATTCAAGCAAATAAACCAATTTGATACCTCAACAGGTTCCTCATCTGGCGTTCCAAATCCTACATGGCAGCAATTTCCTTTTTTGCCACCTTCCACTCATTGTCTGGAATTCTACCACAGAAACTGATCATTTACATAAAGTTGGTTTGCCCCATTGTGTCATGTCCTACCTACCATGTAGAGGCAATGTGCTTAAAAGGTATCTGCTTCAATCTACTGTATACGCCAAATATTTCGCAAGGTTTTTATTTTCGCAAATTTTGCGAGTCAACTGCTATTTGTGAAATTAAAAACACATGAAAATATTGACTCTAATGCCGATATGAATGTGACGTACATGTATACATTTCTCCATTCAGAACAGGAGTCCACGATCGCGAATTTAACCCCTTGCGAAATTGTCGGGAAGTCCCGATTCACAAAAATTTAGACATGTGAAATATATAGCGTATACAGTAAATGATCTTTAATGTTCATGCAAAAAAAGCTTATCACCCATGCTAGGCACATATGCCACCTTCTGTTTCAACTACTATTCATTTGGGTCTTCAATTATGCAATACCATGTACATTCTTTCTCTGTACAGACCACAGAATAACTCCGGGCTTGCATAATTTACACATTAACAGCTACCATCCATTTCCATACGCAAGCAAAACAATGATAGTGTGATTCTCCATGAGCAAATCATAACTGAGAAATGCCAATAAATGTGTGGTACAATGTGAAAGTGCTTAAAAATAGATGATGTGAATAAGACCCTCTGACTGCTTCCCCAAAGTGAGGGAAGGTGCAGTTGTACGACCCTGCATACACATGTAGATTACTTTATAGCAGAAGATTTTATGGCTACTTACAATGAAGGCTGCTGGCACAAGTAGTCTTGCGTTCAGCCCAGTCGTATTCACGATCTTGGTGGGAGCTTCTTGGACATTCCTCATTATCTGAGAAAGATGCGTTAACAAATAATGCTCACAAATAAATTAGCTGCAACACTTTTTATACATTTACACAGTGCTATAAATATTAAATACTATGAAAGCAAATTCACTGTAAATACTTATATGATATTGACTGGCCCTGAGGGAGGTACCAGAAAATATTGCCCAAACTGAAAGCATATTGCCCGAGTCGAAGACGAGGGCAATATGTTTTCAGTGCGGGCAATATTTATCTGGTACCTCCCGAAAGAAAGGCCAGTCAATATCATAATTATTACCTATCCCCCTAGGTAAATTAAGAAAATATGTAAATACGGCTATACACTACAGTATATATGATACAGATCAAGCCACATTTGACTACCTGTAGACCATCAACATGTTGAATAATTGCAAAATTGTTCATCAGTGTATATCATTCAACTCCAACTTCAAAGATACATGTAGTTGTAACAGGCAAACTTCAAACTTCTGAACGTTCTTACACTTTATTTTTACTTCTCTTTTAAAAGTTTGAGAGTTGTAAAACTGATGGTCACTGTGCAATTACTGATCACAAATGGACTAGTCACATTGCCTAGTGCTGCTGTATGTGGTCGACCTTGTATGAGTTGATTTATCAGCGTTCTTTTGCGGTGCGTGTAACTGACACCCTGGACGTCCTGGAATGTTTTCTTTTCGTGGTCGATCGGAATGTTTACGTTTAGAGCAGGGAGGTGGGGAGAGAGATTCCACTCTTTCTCTTCCCACCTCCCCAAACCGGAAGATTGCGCTGTTTGCACAATGTTACTGTTCCCAGGGAGGTGAGATTCCTCTCACCTCCCTGCTGTTCCGCAGCGACGTGGCGAAAAGCATATTGCCCGCTGACCTTTTAACCCTGCAAAATATCAACTGCTGACCTTTAACCCTGCAAAATATCAACCGGAATTGCCTCGCAAAACTCCCTCGTATAGGTAATAATCAACTATATATCACACATTGAATAAATAACTTCGTAAGAAGGCCTCTTCATTTCTCGGTCAAGCCGTTTTAACAAATCAGACCATCTTGCATTTGCACTACTAATGAAAGTGTCTCCACTTGCGAGCAACTTGTCTATGGTTGACTATGTATCTATATGACAGGTAAATTACGGCTGTTTTTTGTGTATTCTAGCTGTACACAAATTTGATTTCCAGGGTATTGGTACACTTTATCATCTTGATATTCACCATCAGTGGAAGACCATGAAGTAGTCAGTGACAGTATTCAAGTTTGTTTCAGAAGTCAAATTTGGCATACAGGGGCCTGAAGTCACAAAGTTAGGTAGTTTTAATCAAATCCAAGGCTAAAATCGAATCCATGGATTAAAATAAGCGTGTAATAGGCGTATCTAGCACAATCATATATTGGCGCGCACTCATTTTTGGACATCTGCTGGCATACTCGATGAGTCACTTGCATTGACGCAATTGAGATTTACAAATATTCACGAAGGACTAGATTTAAACTGCCTTTGTAAATTCTGGCTTAGGTGTTTTATGGAGACTGATCCTCACCTGCAGCTGGGGTTGTGGGACAGTGCTGAATGCGTCGGCAAGGTCCTTGACCACACCCAGCGACACCGGGGTCACCGATAACTGCAGCTTGTCCTGCGAACTGATGATGATGTAGTTGGCCATCGTCTCCACGTCCGTAACCTCCGTGTCACTGTCAAGGTCATCTGGGCAAAGGTCATGGGGAAAATAAGACTTGGTGACAAATGACATTGATTTCTTATATTGCAGCTTGATTTACAATGTGCATGTGCATTCAACTCTTCATGTGCCACCTTCGCAGAATCGACTCATTCAACGGCATGCCAAGTTTTGCATATTTTGCTGAAATGCACAAACCTGCCCAAACTGATCAATAAATTACCAAATGCTGCAGTACATGCTTTGGGGAAAACATTCTGTATTTCAAATCCATGTAACTGTTTAGAATATAGATTTTTGTTATACTGGAGATGCAATGAGCAAAGTTGAAGAGAAATAAAATAAGTTTTGCTTTGAAGTAAATTTCGACAAATCTATGATTATTTTTCTCTGAAAGGACCAGTAGCTACTATCATTCAGGCATGACTTTTGTACAGAAAACAGTGTCAGAAACTTAGAATTTACTAAAAAATCCAATTATTTATGTTGAAGAAGAACAATTTGCGCTATTTTTCTTTTCATTGTAGAGGGCACTATACTGAATCTTATTATACTGCCCTCTACAGTTGACCTACTGCCAGTGGAAGGGGTGTCCTCACCTCTTGGTTCGGAGCTTCCTGCTGAGTAGGAGTTCCTGGCTGACGATGATATGCCACTGTCAGAGTGACCAGCATTCAACCTGTTCCCCAGTGGTAGTTCCATCCTACCTCCTCCATCGCACTCTGTCCGCCCTTTTTGTTCATGAAAACAGAATAAGGAAGTATGACCATCAGTGATGATGTCTTGCTTTGGAGATAGTCACAAGAAATATGCCAATGTATAGATTTTGCACACAAAAAACTCTACACATTAAAACTTTTCATTTTTGTACCTACATGTAACTTTTCTGTTACATAAAGAATCTACACTGTACATTTTTGTGTTAGTAATGAAATTTGATGTCTTGTACTCTGTGTGAAAACACGTATCATGCTCTTGAATATTCACCTTTTGTGAATGATTGATGAAATCAAAGGAATAGAAAAAAGTAATCTCTGTGTCTTGTAAGTCACTTTCAAGGTGTATCCACGTGAATGCATATAGTTTGCAAAATTGATTACTGTAGTACCACTGCAGCAATTCAGTCGAAAATTATCTTCTCAATTTTCATATTCTATATTTCCAAAAGTTTATGACAATTCATGCAGCAATGCCCTGAGAAAAATTAGAAAGTTGTTAAAAGTTTCATGCATGCAAGAAATTTCTGGTCTTAATAATATCACACTATTCCTTCCCGGTCCATCTGGTACACATGATGTCATTCCCCCTTTTCCTATGATTTGGGACCACCTTACCTGCTGCCGCCTCCTCCTCCTCCTCCGAGTCGCTGGTGAAGATGTCCCTGAAGACGTGCTCCACCCTGTCAAAGAACCCTCCTTCCGTTTCCTCCTCCTCATTCTCTGACTTGCTCTCCTGGGGTGGGTGCCTCTCCTCGTCCTGAGGGCTGGCAATATCTGGCGATGAATGATTGATTGGACAAACTTTGCAGCAATGGTTTATTACTCAACTGTGAGGTGAAAATATATTGCTGTAGCAAACACAGAATGAAACTGTGTCATATGAAAGCAGGAAAGTATGACATACACTAAATCAGGAAAGAGAAACAGAGAAATTGTGCTGTAGATCTGAGGAGAAATGGTTATCTGTAAAACAGGAAAATAACAATGTTGAAAGGAAAGCAGACAGAGGTAAAGTAAATCAGAATAAAAACGAGGAGGGAAATTGTACAAGAACAAAATGAGAGGATAATTTTTTTGACATACATCATAAACAATACTTCTCCTCCTCCTCCTCCTCATCATCATCATAATTATCATAATCACTCATCTATCATCACCGTCATCACTGTCATGACCACCACCACCATCATCAACATCCTTTTCCTTATCATCATCATCATCATCATCATCATCATCATCATCATCATCATCATTGCCACCATCACCATCATCACCATCATCACCATCATCACCATCATCACCATCATCATCCTTGGTTCACATTGTATGTGATCCCCTGCCTACCGCTGCTGAGGAAGCTGCTGCTGTAGTGACCGTCCCACTCCAGCTCTGTCTCGCTGTTGGTGTCACTGTCTGAGTCAGTCTCTGTCACAGGGTAGGACCCAGGACTGTGGACCAGCTGTATGCCTCCATCCACGCTGTCCCTGGGACCCTCTGGGTTCCTGTCCCCCATGCTGAAGCACTTGATGGGGTGGCTCTCTCCTCTTGTTAACTACACAGGAAGGGGATAATTTAACCAAACAAATAAAGAATAAGACATACTGATAGTAGGGACGACATCCATATTCATACAGCAATGTGCACATTGGTCACATACAGTGCTGAACCAAGTCACCATCGGGGGGGGGGGGGGGAATGATTTAATACTTCCCGATGGACTACCTCTTTTGTTTCTCTATTTTTATAATCAGTACAGAAATTTAGTAACGTTAAAATGAAGAATTTACTCTTCAACTATGCATCTAGCGGGGAAGGGGGGGGGGGAGGGACGACAGTAAAGACAAAATCACCAGGAATTTGAGTCTAAACTACAATGCACATTTCATACCTACATTAGCATCTTCACACCATTCTTGAAAACAGCAGTACACTTGTACGTGTCAGATCCCGCATCTTAGCCCCACACTGTCCTTTCTGTGTACAATGTACCTCAAGCGCCTTGAGCATCTAATCAAAGTGGAGAACGGCGCTATAGAAATTGTATGTATTATTATTATTATTATTATTAGTAATGGGTACTACATTATCTTTTCCAGCTTCCACATCATGTAAGCCAGCCCAACACAATATAGTTTCTGGGTTAGAAGGGCATTTCAATGCATGTTTTCTTTTCGATAATTGCATCCCACACCTATCTACACAACTACAAAATGTACAACACCCATATCTTGGATCCATGCCCCACACAGACATTTCCACGTTAGATGAGTGCCATCATTCACTTCCAGGGTGTCAATGACAACATCACTCAAGGATTGCAACAGGGACTCAAAGAACCACACATTAAGTAGACTTGACTCACCCTGGCTGTGAGTTCCCACAGGCGATAGTCGCCCTCCTTCTCCATGACTGGTTCCAGGACCGGCTCCCATACAGACAGCTTCTCATTGTAGGAGGACACACCCAGCTGCAGCTCTGCCTCTGATCGCAACTACCCCCATCACAAGAGCAAGCAAAACACATCAATGCAGATAGAACAAGGAAAAGTAGAAATTACGCAGTGCGTAATATATGTCCCCGCCGGAAGTAGCATTTAGTAGCAAAATGTACAATATACAAAGGTCAAAACTCAAGGTCAAAGGTTAAAGAAGTCAAAGGTCGAAATTCTGTGTAGAAGTTTTGAAGCCCTCGGGTTAGAAATGGAGGAGTAGCATTTTGTAGCAAAATGTACAATATAGGTCAAAAATCAAGGTCAAAGGTCAAAATTCTGTGTAGAAGTTTTGAAGCCCTCACCTAGAGCCATCTCATAAAGCAAACGGAATCGAAATCGGGTTAGAAATGGCGAAGGAGTAGCATTTTGTAGCCAATGTACAATATAGGTCAAAAATCAAGGTCAAAGGTCAAAGAAGTCAAAGGTCAAAATTCTGTGTAGAAGTTTTGAAGCCCTCACCTAGTGCCATCACATAAAGCAAACGGAATCCAAATCGGGTTAGAAATGGCAAAGGAGTAGCATTTTGTAGCAAAATGCACAATATAGGTCAAAGGTCAAGGTCAAAGGTCACAACTGAAATTCTGTGTAGAAGTTTCAAAGCTCCCATGTAGTGCTATCATATAAAGCAAACAGAATCAAAATTGCCTCATAAATGACAGAGAAGTAGCAAATTGAAGATTTTCATCACACACGGACGCACACACAGACAGACGCACAGACACACGGACACACACACGTACGGAGCCTGTTTCATAGTCCCCTGCTCGAACTCGTTCGGCGGGGACAATAGCATTCAGAAGCTGTTCTTCTGGAGGCACAGAGTTTTCACTAGGTGGTGACATGTCATTTCAAATTCAGTATAATTAAAGCTTTTCAATACACAACTGCTTTTCGGTCAGAGATATATCACTGGATTTCCATCTCTTTCTGTGATAATGGTCATGATCATGCCTTTAATTTTGAGTATTCACTTGGAGAAGCAAGATAAAAAGCCAACACATTGCTGTCTGAGGAACTCAGAGAGTTTAAAAAGTGAAAGCATAGTTCGCAGACAAGAACTTTCACGTACATTTTCAATTTCAGAAATCTTGGCTCTTGCAAAATTCTCGAAATTAAAATGTACGTGAACATTCCATTCCATAGAGTATGTCATTGGAGTCTTCCATTTTAAACTTTAGTGCATTCCTCAGAGGAATCTTATCTTGTCTGATGCACAACGCCAATACCAAAGGAAGTAAAAAAGAAGAGGAGAGAGAGAGAGAAAAAGAGAGAGTGAGAAAGAGAGAGGGAAAAAAGATAGAGTGAGAGAGAGAGAAAAAAAAGGGCAAAGAACAAGAGCAAAAGATGCTAGATAGGTAGACAGACAGATAGATACAACCTGTAGATAGATAGATAAATAGATAGATACATAGATAGATAGATAGATAGATAAATAGATAGATAGATAAATAGATAGATAGATAGATAGATAAATAGATAGATAGATAAATAGATAGATAGATAGATAGATAAATAGATAGATAGATAAATAGATAGATAGATAGATAGATAAATAGATAGATAGATAAATAGATAGATAGATAAATAGATAGATAGATAGATAGATAGATAGATAGATAGATATTAGATAGATAGATAGATAGATAAATAGATAGATAAATAGATAGATAGATAGATAGATATTAGATAGATAGATAGATAGATAGATAGATAGATAGATAGATAGATAGATAGAGTGTAAATAAATAAAAAAAGAAAGAAAGAGAGGACACGTCTGACAACACAGCACAAAATATGAAAGTGTTTAAAATCAGAATTCTAACATCCCATTGTTCATGCCTGTATATCAAAGTATGCTAAAAAATGGACTCCAACATGCAGCAAGATATCTGCCAACAGGGGGTCACTGGGTACACGCTGAGTTCCATGATAGACCAGTGTGGCCGACGCAAGAGGTATACTCACGTTGTAGGACCAGTCTATGACGGAGCCCTGGAACCCACAGGTGAGTCTCAGGAGGGCCACGTGGTCCAAGTTCTCCTCCAGCTCCAGATGAACCTCCAGGCGTGGGACCTGGACCTGGATCTTCTGACGCGGCACTGTGGACGGCTCCGGGGGAGGGGCGAAGTCCACCATGTTCTTCATGCTTCCTGCAGGGTGGTGGTGGGGTGGGGAGGGGGAGTAGGGAAGAGAGAGAGGAGGGGTGTCAGCACTTGTTTTGAGTACTGGTACCATTTGGATTACTACAAGGATCATGCTTCAATCAAGACTACTCCATACGCCATATATTTACGTAGTGAGTCTAAATTTTCACGAATTGGGACTTCCCGACAAGTTCGCGAGTGGGTAAAATCACGATTGTGGAGTACAGTCCTGAACAGAGAAATTTATGCGTGCACGAGTCAATTGCCAACATGTTATCACGGTCTTGATTACTACATACAGTTGAACCTCTCTTATCCGGCCTCCCTTTATCCGGATCTCTCTATTATACGGATGCAATCTCGCCGTGATTTTTTTTTTTTTTTTCATAATTACGGGAGGAAAGGGGGATTCCCAACTCCTTGAGAACTCCTACACAAACACACATGTATTACATATTACTTCCAACATGATTAACATACATTACATCAAATTTCCTTCCAAATTGCTTCCCTTCAGACATTTTAACATCCCCAAGCATCCCCAGATGTAACAATGATGAAAAGGTTGCAGTATACACATTACTACATGTGGTACTACAATGGGCTACATCAGTCAGTACATGTGTATGTATATGTACATGTATAAAGCATTGAGTCTCCCGTATCCGGCCAAATCCCTTATCCGGATGTGCCCCGGTCCCGACTTGTCCGGATACGAGAGGTTCAACTGTACATTTTTGTACCTTTCCTCTTGTGAAATCCATGAGAAAAGATGGGTTTGGGTGTCCACATGTCTTCATGTTCATAGTCCTCCAAAAGCTGACGATTACTGGCAGGTTTCTGCATCATAGATTGAAGGGAGACAAAAAAATGGTTGAAGAATAGATGTAAACAGGTTTACTTGACTGTGCTATCCGTTATGATATTCAATCGGCTTCATTATCGGGGACTACATTCATGTCTTTATTACTATACAGCAATATTTGCACTTCTCTTCACTACTCTAGGATAGTGATACACAGAATATCCAGCACAATTACCATACTCTTTATACAAAACACAAAATAGATTCAAGGGGGGGGGGGGAATGTGCAGGTATTTTAACAGGTGTCTTTGTATTACAAAAAGGACATAAGAAACTTGATTAGCAAAACCAGATATGAGTAAGATAACTCTATACTTACTGTCCTAACAACATTTTCATACTGCACTTATGCCATTTATTCATTGTGAAATCCACTTATTTTGCTGATTATTGTCATCCAGTTATTCATACAAATTAATATACTTTTAATACAAATTCCTACAATGATGCTGTTTTTCGGTCTGACTGTGATGTCATCTGTTCTGTCTGAATTTTACTCTTTTCACTATAAAAGCCAAGCTAAACGTGATGTGGACTTACACTTCAAGTGAGTTTAAATTGCCCTGAACTACTGTGAAGGGCTCCCCCCTTACCTGGGTGACCGACGTGAGAGCTTCGACCACGCCCCTGACGACGTAGGCAACACGGGGCGACACGTGGAGACAGATGTCGGTGACGTCGGCTGTCATCATGTCTCCCTGCTCGGCGTTTGTCACCCTGGTGAAGGTCACGGCACAGGGCTCTAGAACCTGCATGGTGACAATTAAAGGAAGTGTAACCCTTGACCCCTGGACCTGAATACTCAACAAAGACACCAAAACAATGCTAGATCCACAAATGATGACACAATAAACTGCAGAATAAAATCAGTAATGTTATATTTTCACTATAAATTAGTCTTAAAAACCAATAGCAACAGAAAATTCTTGATGATAAAAATCATCCTGCAATTAACAGCACAAACTACACAGCTCAAATTAATAATCCTCCGTCATCTTTTTTTCTTTTTAATGGCAACTGATTGATAAAAATTAATCGCCAAGTTTTTGAGGAGTCTTCCGCAGAATCCGGTAGACTTGGCAGCTTTGCAAGCAGTATGCAATGACACTCACCTCCCTCTGATTAGATCTTCTGTAAATACTGACTTGGGGGGAAAACATTTTGAAAACTGTAAACGAGTGGGTACCTGGTAGGCCGTCTTGAGCGCCTGAGAGTAGACGCAGGAGAAGAGCTGCATGCTGGAGAGATTGGCCACAATGTGCTGCTGAGTCTCGGAGCTTTGGTACTCAAAGTTACCCACCGTCTGGGGGAGGGTGGGGTAGAAAGTTGAGGGGGATGGTAGGACAGAAATATGGTGGTAAAATGGGAAAATATGCCTCTTTATCCATCACACATTTACCTAGAAGGCACTAGGAACAATATCTAGAACCACTGCTCTGTATGTTTACTTGAGTGTAGGAGATAGCATAATGTCCACTTGTATGAAAGTGAAAAAATGTGCCATATTACAGTTTCCTAGAATATCAATGAATTGACTTCTGGTACCAAAATGTACAATGAACAATATAATGCACCTGTCGGTAAATCTGGTTGATGTTAACCAGGGTTCCAAAAAAAAAAAAAAAAAAATGGGGGGGGGGGAACTATATTACATTTGCATTACCTTAGAAGGCAGAACAATCTGATAAACTTGAAATTGAATTTGAATCAGAGAAGATCTACAGTTGTACATCAAGGCCAGTCAGAAGTGGCTTCAGGTACACTGCTCCACTCATACAGAGGGGATGGGGGGGGGGGGGGGAGGAGGGTTGAGCAGAAGGACTCATTACCTGGAATACCAGACACTGGCTGTTCTGGCTGGTGGGCTCATCAAATAGCACAACCTCTGGCCTCCGCAGCCGACCTATGACCTGCAGTGACCTTCGAGGGGGTTCTCTGGGAGCCGGTGCCTCTAGGTTCAGACCCTCGGACCGACTGACGCTCTGACCGACTGGACCTTGGACAGACAGTGTTCTGCAGGGTGGGGGAAAGGGACCAATCCATACAGAGCATTTCATTGGTTACTTTCCACATATCAGACAAGTTTAAAAATATTTTATTCTAGTTCTGATTGATATTTTCTGCATTTGTCTCAGTCTGCATTTGTTACTCTTTCATACAATCAACATATATTCCTGTCATTTTTCTGCTGCCATTTCATCTTCACTGTTGACTGAGCTCAGCAAAAGGATGAATGAGATTTTCAGTGAAAGTTTGAGGAAAATCTGATTATCTGCTCAAAAGTTTTGAATATCTCAAAGTTCGGTTTAATTCCACATGCTTGGTTCTCTAGATGGGTACTCTACAATGAATCATGATGTCACAATAGTAGAAACAAATTTCAAAAGTCTTAATCTTTCTTTATCTAAACATTGCTCTTACTTTTTTTAACGCAACATTGTATTAAAGGGAAATATTCTTGTCCATGTCTTCTGAGGGCAATAGGTCATTTGCTTTTTCAGTGTTCCAGAAAAAAAAAAATCCTTTGTATTCTAAATGCTATAACATTACAAACTATCATGGAGTTTGCTTTAATCCACAGGTATATTTTGGGAAACCTCCCCTTTGATATCTACTGGTAAGATGGCGGCAAGAATTGTAGCTCCACTTCCCTCAAACTGTTTTATACACTGATACATTTTTGTACTTATTTCAACCAATATTAACTTTCTGACTTAAACATTGAGGCTCCCTTGACATGACTGGCATGAGAACATTGCATGGTACTCCTAAAATTTGAGGACTGAACAGGGAGCAGTACCTTGATGTCTGTCTGGATGTCTGGCCCACACTCGGACTCAGCGGCGACTCAAGCTTGCTCTGTGTGAGGGCGCTGCTCAGGAAGTTGTAGACAGCAAGAAGATAATGCACGAATATGTTCACCCTCACACCATCAATGGTGAACTCGACTGGAAAGGAAGCAAATTTTTGAGAACAGATACTTGGTTTAAATGACTTCACTTTCACACTGTTTCAATTCATTAACTTACTGCACAATTATCAGATAGATTGTATTTACTGAAACACACCATAACAGGTAATATTTTTGTTCTCCCATAAGTTTTTATGAATATCTGATATTTTGTAGTTATATGAATATGAAGATAATGACTGAGAATACTACATTTGGCATATACTTCACAGTGATTTTATTTTTATGTAAATTTCACAAGTCATGTGATATACAATGTATGTGAAATCAACATGTCAAAAATCTGCCTCTATTCACACAAATACAATGTATAGCATCAACATGGTGGAAGATTGCAATTCTTGCTTCTTAGGAAGGAATATGCTCTGTACTTGCCCATATTTGTCACTCCAGCAATGTGATTTGCAATAGGAAATTCTACCACCTACAAACTGGCCTCAATTCAATTCTCAATTCACACAGTATTAAGCTTGCAAAAAAAACCCCCAAAAAACAAACAAACAAACAAACAAACAAACAAACAAAACAAAAACAAAAAAAATAATATATATATATATATATATATATATATATATATATATATATATATATATATATGGCATATAAGAGTCTAAGTGTCAATTCTTTTTTCTTTTAATTCAATTAATATGCTTTATTTCCATCCAACAAAAAGCAATACATAACACAAAATATACATGACAATTTATACTGTTTGACAATTTGTAAGAAGTACTACAATACATACAGTATGATACAGAATATACAACCATGTCTACGAATTATTATATATTTAATGAGACTTCCAGAAAAATGTATACTTTCTAATGGTGACAAACTGAATACAGCGACGGAACAGAGTGATCTACTGAAAGTCAGAGCTTGTAAGAAGTGGATCACTTGAAAAACAATACGCCAATATCGTATATATGCAAAATTGATCTGTGCACAGTTTCAACTTACTGGTTTGCATTTGATTGGCATCTCGGGTGAATGTGACCTCAATCATGGGGGTGACCTTGGTTGATGGTGGGCTAGACGGGGTAGTGCGCAGACGAGACTTCTTGCTGCTCTTTAGGATCAACCTACAAACAGAAAATGGTTACAAGTTTGGCATTGAGGATGACAAAATCCTACTATGGGTGATGGAATGGGAAGCGATTGGGACAAAACTATGTTATTAAATAATCAAATTAATTCTCAATGTAGATGCAAATTAGCATTTAGGGCTTGGAAGGAAAGGTTAAATTCATCTCATATTCCCCTTAACTCACTGAGGACGAGTCCCGAGTATACTCAGGCAGGTGTCCATGGGAAATGCATGTTATAGCAAAATCAGTCTGTCCTCTACGGATTAAAAAAAAAATGATAGAAGGCTATCAAAAAATGTCAGTAACCTACAGTATATTTTACAGTTGCTTTGCATCAACTCAACACTTGGGTAAACTACATGTACCAAACTGTCATTAAAAAAGACAATGTTTCGGGGTGATATAAAAACAACAGTGTATATAAAATTAAAGTATCTTGTATGTCTAATGACTGCTTGTCATACATTTTGCATTTGATTCCCCCATAGCAATATCATAGATGGTGAATTATCTTGATCTGTATTTCAGATTTGGATTCTACATATTTTTCTATCTGATAATTTCCTTCTACGTAGTTTTACATGCATGTTGTGTTGTGTTGCATATTGCTTTATGCAGTGATAAAATTTTAGATTCTGCCTCTTTCTGTATATCATAATGTATCCTTGTTTTACAATGTACAAGTATATTATTTATGGATTGAATATCCGCTGTACATTGTAAATTCTACACAGATTTAAGCATATTATTGCCTTATCCAAAACATGGTTTACACAAAGTGCTGTATACACACATTCAAAATTTTCTTAATCTGTGTTGTTTATTTGTATTCTGCATAAGCTACAAAATGAAGATGAACTAAGAAAGATGACCAATGACTGAAGGAACCAGACAGAGTGGTCAGTGGCCGGACTCACTGTCTGATGGCCAGGGGACTGTTTGGCCGGATGTCCTCGAGCATGACTGTCTGGACGGTCGTCCGCAACTTCATCGCCCCGTTGCTATAGGCGACGGCCAACCCGTTCACCTGCTGGAGCCTGAATCGGGAGAGGCCGTTGCGAGGGTCGCGGGACGAGACCCCCTTACCATTCCTCTGCTGCATGACAAAATAAGATACATGAAATTCTCAGAGCTAGGCAAGAATAATGGCAATACAAGCACCACTTTCTTCTCCACAAAAGTATGATTCTCACAGCTTCATCTCTATATGATGTAAACTATTGGTACTGAGATACATCCACTTTAAATAGCAGATAATTTTACAGAGTAATGCATCCACATTTTATCTACATACTGGTAATCTTGGGTGTCTTCCGCATATGTA
Source organism: Diadema setosum (assembly GCA_033980235.1). NCBI lineage: Eukaryota > Metazoa > Echinodermata > Echinoidea > Diadematoida > Diadematidae > Diadema > Diadema setosum. The sequence continues at coordinate 26,770,878 of CM067076.1, forward strand.
GATCAGCTTTAACTCTGTCCCATGCAAGCTGCTTGCTCCACAAAGTCTCACGCAGACTTCAAACCATCCCCTCACTGATAATTCATTTCATATCCAAATAGAGATGGTGGGACTCTACAGAAATATACTTGCATTATTTGTTTAACAGTTGCTACGACAACTACCACCTTATGAGTTGTCGTTACCAACAACTCTAATCCCCCCCCCCCCCTTGATGGGGTACAAGTGCTTAAAGTGTTAAGAATGAGCTGATTTTGGTATAGCACACATTTCCCATAGACACCTGCCCGAGTATACTCAGGTCTTGTCTTCAACAGGTTAGTGGAACCCTCACAAGACTTTACCAGTCTCTGTTCATTCGTGTACAACTCCAGCTCTGCTCCCTCCATGACAAACTGGACGTAGACAGTCTTCCTGGCTGCGGGGGCACTACTTGGCTGGTGGGCTGGGGGCGCCGACTCCACGGGTGGGGACTCTGAGGCAGTATGGGGTGAGTGGACTTCAGCCTCGGTGGTGACAGGGGTGTCTGAAATAAGGTTGGGAGGAAGGCAGTGTATGGGTTAATGATGATATATTCAATAAATAAAAGCAAGCAAACAAACATAAATACCATATTGTGACTCAGAGAAATGCTGACAAACAAAAAACAAAATAGAAAGAAAAGGACATTCTCTCAAGCATGGGTCTGTATGAAGTAGGACTTATTCAATCAGTTTTCAAACACTACAAAAAAGTGAGTAGCCTACAGTGCTTCAACATGGTCTTGTAGCAGATTGTCTTGTCCTGTTAACTACAGAGTAGCACTATATTACAACTGTAACATGTTACTCAAACATTCCAAACCTATTCTTTGGCTTCAGAATTTGAAATGGGTTTAATTTTGAATTATCATTTACAGCACAAGGATGCTTAAAAAGCGATGAATGCTTGAAGCAAACACCCACAGGATCGACAGCTTTACATCCCCTCCAAAGGTCTATAGGCCATTAGGATAAAGTGCCTTGCCTTGGGGCACAACCACTGCTCTTTGGGGACTCGAACCAGTGACCTCAAAATCAATAGTCCATGGTTTTATCCACTGAACAAAAAAAACAAAATGGTTCTTTTTTCTTTTATATCAACACATGTTAACATTATCAATATCAGCATCAGATGCACCTCTGCAGGTTTAAACATGTACCTCTTGGGTGTGGCTGTATCAGAAAGAGAAAAAGGGGAATCACCTTCTGGAAGTGTCTCTGTCACAACTCTAGAGGGCGCCATCAAGTTCTCACTCAGCGTGGAGAGAATGGTGATGATGTCCTGTTCCCCGATGTTCACCTGTTTTCAGGGAATGACACAATATCTACCCGGTACACACAATCTACATGCGCAGGTGTAGTGAAAACCACAAGGAAAATCTAAACTAGAAATGTCGCTTTGGCGACTGGTATGCCTCCGCCATAATACATGATTTTCCCAATAGGTCTAGATAGTACATGTGGACAATGTGTGACTACATTTTCACAAAATTGGCAAAATATTGAAATAACAAATTTCTCACAAATGTGTTGAATGTTCACCTTCCTTGACCTAGGTTTAATTGGATGAATAGGAGAGCATGTATCTAGGGATTTAAGGACTTTAACTTGACTTTGACCCATTCATACATTTAGGCATTGAGTAATTTTCAAGGTACAGGTGTGGAGAATTGGTGTGAATTTCTCAATTGAATAGTAAATTGTTACCATTTTCATCTGGCCCTTGACCCTAAAATTCATAAGATAATCACTTTCAGGTAGAACATGCATAATATGTACTAAGTTTCAAGATAACTTGAGCCACTTCCGAGATATGGAGGAAAAAGTTAGTTCAGCACTTTCACTTGATCTTTGACCTTTTGACCTTTGAGGCAAAAAAAAAGAAGAAAAAAAACTTTCCAGAGAATTTCTATTAGGTTACACATGCATACACCAAGTGCAAAAAAAAAAAAATATATAACCCTGCTGGCATTGCATAAATATGAGGGAAATAGTAAAATTTTGAAGTGTTGCACTTGACCTTTGACCCCTGACCTTTGACCCCATGAACCCTACATTCTCTAGATACAATCAATTCCAGTCAGTACATGTATATACTATGTTCCATGAAGATACCTTGAACAATTTTCCAAGGTACGGAGAAAAAAAAGAAGTTTTAATATTTTTACTTGACCTTTTGACCTTTGACCTTTGACCTCATGACCTAAACTTTCACCAGAGAATCTTCATTGGGTAATACATGTATACACTAAGTTTCAAGAAAATATCTTCAGGCATTCAATAGATATGGTGGAAATAGTGATATTTTATGTATTTGACCCTGACCTTTTGACCTTTGACCTTTGACCTCATGACCCAAACCTTCACCAGAGAATCTTAATTGGGTAATACATGTATACACTAAGTTTCAAGAAAATATCTTCAGGCATTCAATAGATATGGTGGAAATAGTGAAATTTTATGTATTTGACCCTGACCTTTTGACCTTTGACCTTTGACCTCATGACCCAAACTTTCACCAGAGAATCTTCATTGGGTAATACATGTATACACTAGGTTTCAAGAAAATATCTTCAGGCATTCAATAGATATGGTGGAAATAGTGAAATTTTATGTATTTGACCTTGACCTTTTGACCTTTGACCTTGAGCATGTGCACCCAAAAGTTGATAGGCACAACTTCACCCCCTAATACACATACATGCCAAGTTTCATTAGGATACCTCAACAGGTTTTGATAGTTACCTTGTCCACAAAATTCATTACGGACGGACGGAAGGACGGACGGACGGACGGACGGACAACCCGAAAACATAATGCCTCCGGCACCACTTCGTGGCGGAGGCATAAAAAATAAACAACATGCTAGCTCTACACATTACAGATTACAACTGTGTATTTATAAAGACTATCAACGTTTGATGCATCTGTGCAGGGAATCTCTACGGTATTGCTCTGTGATGAACTACACGGCAATCCAAAAGTTATGAGTTTGTACTGAATAGAAAATACATTCGAGAGATGGAAGTTCATAGAGCAACTGACAGCTAGACATTCAGGTACAGCTGTACATGCTTACTTGTATGTATGTGTGAGAAAAGAGAGAACAGTGGAATTTGAGGGATAGAAGTAAAGATGACTACATATGAGTGACTGAGGGCAGGCTTCTACCAAATTTGGACGAAACATACATCGTTATATGTCTGTATGAGATGTCGAGTAGATGAGTAATACTTTATCTCTGAAGATCAAGAAGTGGTACTAATTCATGTTAAGGTCAAAAAATTAAAAGCATCACCCGATTCAACTTTCATATTCCTATTTAACTGTCATGCAGTAAAACGGTAGCTTTGATGTTGGTAACAATGGCAACGGTAATTTTACGAGTGACTGGAGAGAGACATTTTGACAGGCATCATAATACAACATTTACTGAAATTGCTTCATCAGAGCTTCCAATGATGAAAGATGTACAACTGTGTGTAATATCTACGTGCTAATTACAAAGATGAGTCACAAATAAATCACATAATGATGCACAAGCATTTGGAATCCATATGCCCTTGAATCAAAATTAACACTTAACTGCTTGTTGAATTTTTTTTGCAACAAACATGACAATTTCCAAGCAGGCAACTGTGCAATATCACTGGCAAAGACAGTCATTTCAGAATCTGCACAAAATGTAATGATAAACATACTGACATTTTACCTGATCAGTATTGCAACTTGGCCAAATGTGTCTGATTCTGCTCAAATGTGTACTCAAAACTACTCCATTACTTAGGTAATTACTTCAACTTTGATTTCAACCATTCAAACAGACCTGCTTTACAGGGTTGCCTTCTCTAACTTTTACTCTGTCATGATGTTCATAGTTTTTCATTTGTTAGTTAACTTTGTTTCTAGCTTGGGGTGATTTGAGGGGTCAAATTTGCTTTGAACGGGAGAGAAAAACGTAGAATGGATAGAGAGTGAACCTGAACGATTTCCAGGTTTGCCGTGACCCTGAGCGGATTCACCGCCGCCACGTTGGGGTTGACTGGCCGACTGAGGTCAACGCGGAGTTCCACGGGTTCGACGATGAGTCGGTAGGAGCCAATGGTCTGATTGGCTTGTATGACAGCTCTGCAAACAACAACAAACAAAATAAGACAGAAAGAAAAAAAATTTATTTACATCACAAATGCAAAGCACTTCAAGTTACCATTGCACTTAATACTAAATTCAAAATTTGACTTTGGTGCTACAAAACATTTTTGCATAAAATCCTTTTGACAGAGAACCAATGAAGTCCTACAAGTGTATATTAGAAAAATCAAAACACAGCGAAAAGAACAAAATTGTTGCTATCAATTTGGGTGAATGATAAGCTTGCATCAAAAAGTATCATTTTTCGTTTGATACCCGCACACTTATCCTGACACTTTTCACATTTTTTTACTTGGTTTTTAATGGTTGGGTAAGCACAATTATATTAGGGGTAAAATGGCAACTTGTAAAATCAATTCAGTTCATTGATAACAAGGAAAAGTAGAAATTACGCGGTGCGTAATATATGTCCCCGCCGGAAGTAGCATTTAGTAGCAAAATGTACAATATAGGTAAAAAGATCAAGGTCAAAGGTCAAAGAAGTCAAAGTTCAAAATTCTATGTAGAAGTTTTGAAGCCCTCACCTAGTGCCATCACATAAAGCAAACGGAATCGAAATCGGGTTAGAAATGGCGAAGGAGTAGCATTTGGTAGCAAAATGTACAATACAGGTCAAAAATCAAGGTCAGAGGTCAAAGAAGTCCAAGGTCAAAATTCTGTGTAGAAGTTTTGAAGCCCTCACCTAGTGCCATCACTTAACCCTAAAGAGACTGGGCTATTTTGGTAGCTCGAAAGACTGGGGGGGGGGGGGCCTAAAGGGCCCCCCCTTAAGATCTCGGCCGTGGATCGCGCGATCGCCGCAGAAATTTGCACAATGGTAGTGTGCGATATAATCTACATGATCGTATATTTAAATTTTCCAAAATAGTCTTCTTTTACTTTATTTTGATTAAGTATGCTAATTCATGCGAGAAATCAGACTATTTTTTATCTCAATCAGTAAATAAAGCTCCAAAAGTGCTCATTTTTGGTCTAGGTATTCTTTGTAGCATTCTTAGCAAATGTACTTGAAAAAATATTCGGTATCAAAATTAATTTCTTATTTATTTTATTGTTTTATGAATTTCTTATGTATATCCTTGTTTTTTCGACCTTTTGTTTTTGTTGTTTTTTTCAGCAAAATTTGTGGCAGACCCTTTTCTAAGCATAATACTACTAAAACAAATTGATTTTAGCCATTGAGAGAAAAAATAAGCATATTTATATGAACCATGTGATAAAACTCAATTTGTATTGACTTTGTACACAAAATCGCATTTTTGAGCCATTTTCGGTCTCACGTGCATGTACAAAAAGTTATGTAACTTCAGAACCGTACCCCCGGGCGTCACAAATTTGGTGTCAAAATGTGCGGGAAACTCGAAAGAAAAAAGTCACAGAGCATCGCGGCGAGAGCATTGCGTGTTGCTGAGTAATCGCGCGAAATGTCGAGGGGGGGGGGCCTTTTAGGCCCCCCCCAGTCTTTTTAGGGTTAAAGCAAACGGAATTGAAATCGGGTTACAAATGGCGAAGGAGTAGCATTTTGTAGCAAAATGTACAATATAGGTTAAAAATCAAGGTCAAAGGTCAAAGAAGTCAAAGGTCAAAATTCTGTGTATAAGTTTTGAAGCCCTCACCTAGTGCCATCACTTAAAGCAAACGGAATCAAAATCGGGTTAGAAATGGCGAAGGAGTAGCATTTTGTAGCAAAATGTACAATATAGGTCAAAAATCAAGGTCAAAGGTCAAAGAAGTCAAAGGTCAAAATTCTGTGTAGAAGTTTTGAAGCCCTCACCTAGTGCCATCATATAAAGCAAACGGAATCAAAATCGGGTTAGAAATGGCAAAGGAGTAGCATTTTGAAGCAAAATGTACAATATAGGTCAAAGGTCAAGGTCAAAGGTCACAACTGAAATTCTGTATAGAAGTTTCAAAGCTCCCATGTAGTGCTATCATATAAAGCAAACAGAATCAAAATCGGGTTAGATATGGCGAAGGAGTAGCATTTTGAACATTTTCATCACACACGGATGCACAGACGGACGGACAGACAGACAGACGGACACACACACGTACGGAGCCCGTTTCATAGTCCCCTGCTCGAACTCGTTCGGCGGGGACAAAAATTGACATCAGATGTTGGTACCAACAAGTACAAGCGCATGATGTGTGAATATAAGGGGGAATCGTTGTGTTGTGGTTAAGTGGGCACTCCTTAAAGTGAAGCAAGAAAAGCTGAAATGTACTATTGATATGACATAAGGGGGAAAAACGAAGGACAACTATTCCTTTATAAACCAGTAACTCACAAAGGAATGTTGTCATTGATCAGTACAAAACATACCTGGAGATCTGGACCGAAGTCAGTCTGGTGGTGATGTACATCATGAGCGGGGCGGTGACGGTGGCCCGCCCCTCGGGCGACTCCACCCCGCCCTCCGTGTCGAAGGAGCTGATGATGGAGAGGTTGCCGAGGTGTGCCACCAGGGCGTGGGAGGAGGTGGGCGTCTCGGGCACCAGCAGGATGGGGGAGCGGATCTTGATGTCCAGGCCCACTTTTACCCCCTTCTGCTGTATGTCATCCACCTGGGGGGAGGGTTGATCAAAGCGTGTGTACACTATGTTACCCACTGATAATCAACCATCACACATAGACTGGGTGGAATACAACTGAGGATACAGAAACAAAATCTCTTCAAGGTGCAAAGAGTCTTAAAAGTGAAGCAAGATGCAGATGTACAATATGTGTGCATGCTTGGAGAGTCTGCTACTTGGAGGAGACAGACAAAGTTTTCAGTGTGAATCGACCAACCTTGTCCGTGCCTAGCCTGTTTCCCTCAACCTGAAACAAGGACATTAATCATGACAATATTAAAGTACACTTATTGAGGATACTTATGAAATAGTTTGATGATAGTCAAGGCAACCACTCTATAATCTCAATAAAGAATATGTTAGAATAATCATCTCAATGTACTACTTGTTACAGTGAACTGCAGTGATAGACTGTGTCATAGGCAATCAACTGAATCTACAGAAGTGTATTAGGTAGCAATTTGATGATATAAATGTAACAACAGCAATTAATATACATAATATTCATGGGTGAAGGCTATTTTTCATAAAATTAACTGTAAATATTTTCATTAAAAAACAAGAAATAAAGCAAAAATAAGCTAAGCATTTTTCAGGAATGAAGGACTGCATGCTATTCATTTTGGTGATGAAACTGTATCCACCTGCTGATTTCTTAACTTTGGTATATTCAGATACATACAGTTGTATCTTCATATAAATAACATTTATCTAGACATTTCTTTTTTCCACACACAGCTGTGGATAAAATCACATTTGAAGAATGTAGTATCAGCTCAAACCTTGGCTGAATACAAAGTTAATTGTAAAGTCAAGCTATGGACAATAATTTCATTAAAACAGCAATAGATTTTACATGTGAGACATATATTGCCTGTTGCGACATATCATTCTGAACAACTACAGACATTTCCAGTAGAGTTACACTTACAGTTTTGACGGCCATGTTGGAAGCCTCTTTGGCCGTTTCTATGGCACCTTGGTTGATGAAAGGCTCAAAGAAAGACTGCATAGATGAAAATGAAAAGAAAAAAAAAAGAAGAAAAGTTGTAATAAATCAGAGCAGGAATGTCTTTCTCTGACATGTATTGATCTTTCAAACCTTTCCCATCGATCTGAATTTTCCAGCACTACAAGATACAAATGTATACAGTCCTGCAATTTAAATTTTTGATGACGAATATGATACCTGCTGCTTGAATATGCCTGTGTGGTACTCGTCTGAATGCAATCATGTCATAATACGAAGAGGGGAAGACATTTACACTGTTAAAGGAGGATCATGAACTAGTGTATGCCATAATACAAGGCCCAACTTCAACCTTTTCCTTCACTAACCCATCGGCAAGTAAAAACATTAATCAAAAGAAAAAAAAAGTACTTGAAAAAAAAAATAAAAAAAAAAACCAATGTATTTATTGACACGTGACATGTGACTATTGATGTGTGTATTGTGTATGGTGTAGATCGAAGTCACACCTCGTGTTGCTGGTAAATTTGACAAGGCATTTATCTCCAGATTCACAGGAACTGCACTCACTGAAAGAGATCTTAACATTGAAATCACGCCATGAGAGCCACTCCATATTCTATGACCACAGCTTCTACAAACCATCTATGACTTAAAAAGTTTGGCACTTACCACTAGCTCCTTGATGTACGGTCCTAGCAGCACCACCTGTATACTGCCTAGTCTCAGTTTCAGACTGTAGTCCAGCGGGACGTGGGTGGGGCCCGTGGAGGCCCCAGTGTCCGGTGGGATGATGGTGGGGATGGGCTGGCGTGGGGGCTGCTTGAACTGAACTATCTGTTAGGGCGAGAAAACAACAGCAGTAAGTATGGTTCAGTTTGGTGTAATACAATGTGTTAACATGAAGTGCTATATTAATTCGGTGTACTGTAATGTATTCACCTGGTGTATACTTGGCTGTTGACAAGGTGTTACAATGTGTTCAATTGATGTACTACATGTGTTAACTTGGTGTTCTTCATATGCAAACTCTAACGACATTCTGCACTCTGTTGCCTCCAAGTTATGATCTTTCCTCCATATGTGACCCGCTACAACAAAATGATCCTAAAATCGGGCGAGGTCGATTATTTGAAAATTGCATGATATAATCCCCTAAACTTTCTGCTTTAAATTGATACATAACACATTTTATAAAAATAATCGGCTGCGGAGATATCGATGTTTACAAGAGAGCATGTCGAGACGTCTGGAAAAGCACTGTTTCGAGAAAAGCGCCCTAAAAGTCTTCCTTTCGATGCAATCACGATCAAGGGACACGCAAGTCAGTTTTCACCTCTGGACAATAGAAGGTAAGCCCTAGCAACCCCCGAAGAGTTCATTCAAGCACATCAGCGTCGGCGGTCTCCTCATCAACCAATCAGTGACCAGGATGTGAGAAGCGGCTGAGCATAGCGCACCCCGCCCGCACGTGCACCAGTCACTGGGCAGTGTGCGAGCTTCACGCTTTGATTAGCAGCAAGCAGCAAACTGACCAATGAGATCCCTCTGGTCGTTGTTAGGGGCGGAACCTATCTGTGGCGCTCAATCCAAATTTTCGAACCAGTTTCTGCTTCGTTGAAACGCCAAAAAACATGGCTCAGAAAAACGCTATTTTTTAATCTTTCCTTTGATCATTTTGCTTCAAAATTTTGACAGATGACAGAAGACATTTTAGACTCCAATAATATATCAAAATCAGAAAATCGTAAGTTTTGACCAATTTTGATGCTCTGACTTCAAACTCGATTTTAACGGCTTCGACAGTGCGCGACTTTAGGACCTTTTTGTTGTAGCGGGTCACATATATATATATAATACACAGTACACCTGGTTGCAGTAAATAAAAGTGTTGACAAACAAAAACTAATCAACTAGACTAATTTAATACTTGGCCAACCTGTGATCTCTGACACCTTTCAACACCATAAAAACCTTTTTACATTTGCTGCAAGGTGTCTTTTCAAATTTCAACTGGTGAACAAGAGTCTCTTTTAGATTTTGCAATTCTCCGAATAGAATGCAACCTTCACAACATAAAAAACTCTGCGATAATAAAACTCTGCGATAAGTACACCCATTTACTAGTTTTGATAAGAAAGATAGAAAAGCAAACTCTTCCAGAAAAAAACAAAACAAAACATTGACCAAGCGTTCACATAATACACAATTTACACCTACCGGAAAATTTATCTGTGCAACTTTTTGTGGATTTTATTAGGTAAGGTCTCATTTTCTTTTTTTATGGAAGGTTCTCCAAAATGGGCGAATGATACTGACCCTCGTGGTTCGCTCCAGGTGACTAGCAATAGTCAGCAAACAATATCAACCAAGAATGTTGTGGCATACGCTTGAATGAATTTGGTATTCAAGAGAGGGAAAAACTAAAGATTTTGCCGGGCTCACCCTAACATCAATGGCTGTTTGGTCCTGGAGGCAGATGATCTTGGGATAGACAGAATCAGTGACGGCATCCTCAAAAGAGAAGTCTTGCAACCTGGAGCAAAAAACAAAACAAAACAACAACACAAAAATTAAACAAAGACTTCCTTACACAGGCAAGGAGTATCATAACGCTGGGGAGACAAGACCTCATATCTACAAAATGTCAAATGTTCAGGGGAACAAAACAAAAACAAAAACATGGCAGCCAAAGCACTATTTCAAATGGAAGAGCCTTTCCTTTGACATGCCATGGTGGCTTCATTCTTGGGGTAAGACAGCTAGTATTTGGACTGGTCATCACTATTAACTGATCATCTCACCATTAATCCAAAAAAGTCATTTCCACCAAAATTTCAGATACGAGGTCTTGTTACCCCAGCGACAAAATTCTTTATTTCAAGCCTCATATACTTGGTCATCACACATCAACATGACTCCTCCTTCAGCCATCATTTACTCTTCCCATGTTGGTACATTTACGTAATCATTACAGCACATTGTCATTTGTCATATCTACGTGAAATAGCATTGCATTATAATGCCATGATGCGCGAATACAATAGTTATGGGGTGATTTACTCAATAGAAATAAACCTATCATCACTAAGTTTACACCACTAAAAAAAATACCCTGTTCACCTCAGGGTGTTAGTAAAGGGGACCACCTCAGCAAGTGTGCACCCAGCTCTTTGCAAGAACTCCTCATAACCAGAAGCTTAATCAATGCTGAAAGTAGCACAATAATCAAATACAAACTTTGTCATAACAAGCTTGCTTACAACTTAAGTAGGTACCGCTTTTAACAGAGGGAAATTCAGTGGTTCCAATTTTTCATTATTGTATATTGGTCTCTTTTTGAGTACATTTAAGAGGTATTCGTTGTAATGAGGTAACATCATCATTCCTGGTGACCTCATTAGGATGAGGTTTCCCGTGCCTGTGTATACTTTCTTGGCTTACCTAGCTTTCAGTGTCATCCTGGTGTCCTTGTCAATGACTGCGAACTGTAGCCCCCTGATGTAGACGTTGCCCAGGGACTCGAAGACGTCAGTGAGGGTGACGCATAGGTACTCCATGGTAGCCTCGGCGTGGAACCTGATTACCCCCCTTGCCGGAGACTTGGGGGGTACTGGCAGAGTGGCGGCGGCTGTATTGATGGATTATCATCGAAGAATGTTTCTGGTAATGTTCTAAACTCTTCATAGATTCAACATATTTTCATTCTTACTGTATTTCATTTTTAAAGGCAGCAATGGCATTTTGATTTTTTGCAGACATTCCCTTTTTCTTTTGATGTCACAGAGAAAAGCTAGTTCCTTTTTTTAAAGCAAAAAATCATATATTTAATAAGTTTTGTTTATGGGTATGTTCAGTCTTATTTATGAATTCCCTTTCTTCCTTCACCATGGCAACTCACTGGGTTACTGTTTATCTTTTGCGGGTTTTTCTATTTTCGCCAAACTAGAGTCAGGTACTACAGTGTAGTTGCAAATTCAACAACATGCAAAAAGTACTGACTCTAATCTCGACATGACTGTGACATGCATGTGTTCATTTCTCCATTTATTACTGCACTTGACAACTGCTAATTTAAGCACTCTCGCGAAATTGTCCCGAAGTCCTGATTAGCGAAAAAAATTGACTGACTCTCACTAAATATATAATGCACACACTTAAAAAAAAAAAAAAAATTGTTTTTATTGAGAAATAATCATGGAAAATCACAATATACACAAATAATTAGAGAACAATTGAGATACAGAATCACAAAAACAAAGACATAAAAACAATAATAATAAAAGGGAAGAGGCAGGAAAAAAGACAACAATGATGCACACACTTAATGTAGTTAAATATGAATGATTATCTCCATTCTACTCTTAATCTTCATTTTGTTTACATTGTGTATCATTTCGTACATTGAGTATTACAATTTTTCCCTTATTGACTTGCTTGTTTTGGTTCATTTGACTCACATGGCTGTGGCTGTGTGGGTGGTTTAGAGGGCATCTCTGACGATGGTGTCTTCCCAACTTTCTCTGCTAGAGAGATGGAACTAAGACTGTGGAGCACAGAGAATGAGCCAAGCAAGAGAGGGAGAGAGGGGTAGGTGGGTGTAAGGGGACAGACAGAATGAGAATGAATGAATAAAAACATTTCCCCTCTTTTGGGCAAAAATGGATACAACTCCGCATCTGACACTCATCCACACTGTTCCATCATTCATTCCATGTGGCTTTAAGAATCAATGTCTCCACTATGATCTACCAAATGCACATGGCAGCATTATGATGTTTGAGATCTATGGTATGTCTGTTGTATTCTTGCTGCAATTGTGGACTGAAGTCAAAGGCGATGGAACAGAGATCTTAAATCAGAGAGGGGTACATTTGTAGAAACACATTATAATGATTAAGAATAATATGGCCATTCCGAAGACTACTGAAATAGTCCCACGTGTGTGTCTAAATGATGTCTTACAATATATACTGTACATGCCGAACATCGCGAGGTTTTTATTTTTTTGCGAATTTTGCGAGTCAGGTGCTATTTGCAAAATTAAAGACTCGCAAAAATATTGACTCTGATCCTGAGGTGAATGTGACGTACACGTATACATTTCTCCATTCAGCACAGGACTCCATGATTGCTAATTTAACTCGTGAAATCGTCGGGAAGTCCTGATTTGCAAAAATTTAGACTCGCTAAATATATGACGTATACAGTACTTCCTGGCATTAACTCCACACTCTCTTGAACTTGATTCTATGCGAGCGTGATTCAGACAAGAATTTACGAGGGGACAAGACCTTACCTTGTGATCATGTCCGTTAGGGTTTTCTGTAGGAAGAGAATGGCGGTGCGGTGGAACATGACATTGAGGGCGGTAAAGTGAACCACCACGGCCTGCTCTGTGGATCCATAGTAACCACTGAAGTCTGGGCACTTCTCATCAACCTGCGACAAAAAGGTCATTGATTCCACTTCAGAAGACTGTACAATACAATACAATACAATACCATACAATACAATACGAGTACTTTTATAATGCTCTTACAATGAGTGAACACGTATCACAGCGCTTCCAGCCACAGTCAGAACAGTGGCTGGTTGAACGTGACTAAAACTCCCTTCATACCAACATCCAAACGTATCTCTACTACAGATCTCATCCAGAATACTTCACACATGCCTGCTAATTTGATTTCAATCTACCCCTGCTACAATTTTACATTCCGAACATAACAATCATTAAATAATTACATGTCCACAAAACTTAACAACAAAATAAACTTAATAACGTCAAGACTGCGACATAACAGAAGATCCAAAGTAGGTATGAAGAAATCTGAATCACAATCTAACTATATGAAATTGGAAATACTATGGGGCATTGAAAAAAAAAGAAGAAAATCCTGAATAACGAGATCATGAATGCTAGCGTAGCAGCGTAAAAATTTCAACACATATCAATCAAATGTTACGATGTTTCAAGTGTGTCATGACAAAACTCACACCAACCCATGTTCTTATGTGTAAGCCTTAGAAAGCATAAGGAGAATGTAAAGGGGAAAGGGAAATGTAAACTTTAATGCCAGATTCTGAGAGTGACACAGACCTTTCTGTACAAAATTGAGATGAGTTCGGTGGTTGCCATGGAACTGATGAGGTGGAGATAGGTGCCATCTGGACCTGAAGAGATTGAGGAAGGATTAAAACTGTCATTTGGGTGACTAGTCAACTGTAACTTCTTAAATCTATTTCGATGTGAAGTTCCACATCAGTATGTTTTGTCTTCTGAATTAATTCACATACAATGTTTGTCTTATATATTTCCTCTCTTTGACTTCACCCCTATGATGATGCATTGTGAATGAGTGAGTCAGTATTCTTTTTTAATCTTTGAGTGCTTGCATTTGGATTATCATTGCTCATTATTTTCATTTTGTTTTACGTGCCACACATTTTCAAATGGACAGGAACACCGTCTTCTGTTTGAAGCTTACCACATAATTGGTAAAGATACACATATGATGTGATCATTTGACAAAAAGGGAATTTCTCATCTCAAAGAACGCCTACAACACATCTGTACCTCTAAATGATAACTTGCTACTTACATGTATAGCGGCATATCACAGTTAACTGCATTTTGTACATACTATTAAAACACATCCGATGCTATGTATCTGAGATATAACTCCCCAAAACTGAACAACGCAATGAAACATGTCCTAGATACAGCATTATAATTTACTCACCGATATGGAACTTGTCAATGACTTGAATGCCCCTTAGTCCCATGTGTACAGCTAGGCCGTAGGTGCTAACAGCAACATCCACACACACTGAGTCTATCCGTAGGCTAAGGTATTCTGATTCACCAGACTCTGTCGGGGAAGGAGGAGCTGGACTGGTACTCCTGTCCCCCGACGTTTTCAGAACTGGCAGAACGGATTCGGAAGGCTTGGAAATGGACACCACCACCTAATCCAGGAGTAAAATATGAATGTGCTGAGAGTTAGTTGCATACAAGAGCCATCAATATTCATTCTTGCATTTCTTTGCTGCCTGTGGACACTTAACAGCCGTATACAAACCTGACGGGCATTACTTGTGGAATAATCATTTCCGTACTATCACAGATGAATCAACATCCCCAGATATTTAGGATATCTCATTCTGAAATATCAGTATTGTAACAATGTAGCCACTCATAAAGTAGATAATAATGGTAACTAATTCATATAGCACATAATAATCATCCGCGATAATTCTTTACGTACTTTACATCAGCACAACACTGTTAAATATCTACTTTTTTTTCTTTCTTCTCTTTTATTTGACCAATAGATGATGAAATTTGTTACATACAAATTTTTCGTTTGATGTAAACTGAACCAAGATCGTAATTGTTTTACGTCTGTATTGCCTTTTGCATGATTCTGAATAATGGATTTCAAATAAAGTCCCACAGATTGAGGAAAAAAAACAACCCACTGTTAGATTGCTACATCTGCAACATACTGCACGAAAAGTTAAATCGTACTACTTGCAAAGAAAGTTAACCACTGTGAAAAGAGGAAAGTCTTCACCACTGTTTTGAAGTGAGGTAATCAGCTGGCAAAGCACAGCAAAAAAAGTTAACGAGTGTCTCACCTCCCTGATCACGAATCGAAGGAGCGTGCTGGTCTTGTTGGTGGGGGAGTCGTTGTCGTCAAACTTGGGCACGGTGGAGGATGCCGCCCACTGCTGCATCTCCTCGTCGGAGTGGTCGGAAGCTGTGTAGTACACGTCACCTGACATGACAGTAATCACATGGTTTTACATCATTACAGAAAATATAGACAAAGAAAAATGGCTTAAAATACATCTTGGACTTGGACTGGCTGCTGGTGTACAAGGGCATGGTGGTGGGATAAGCATATGATGTTGTATTTACATATTGTACATACATGTACTTTACTTTCGATGATGATGTAATATCTAGGGAAATGCAGTTTGTAGTTACACTGACAAAGTGACATGAAATTTACTTGTTGAACAATGTCCGTCACAATTAACTACATGTATTTCAAAAGAGAATCTGAAGGGGCAGTGGGGTGTATTTGATGATTTGACTTTGTATGAACTGCAGAAATTGACAAAAGTGCAAGGCTATGAAAACCAATCGTTACTTATTTCTAAAATGCCAGAATGCGTCTAGTTGATATCCTTTGCTTATTACTGCTAGTTGCATGGCACAGACCACAAAAGGTTAGCACTTTTTCACACATTGCCCTGTGTGTGGGGCAGATCATTTCTCAATGCTAGGAACCTACTCTTTGTGAGGAGCGAAGTGGCATCTTCTTGGTGTAAGTTGTGACTCTCACCCACACAGGACCTCCATTTAATGTCTTTTCTGTGGGACAAATGAGCACCAATGTCTGTAACAGATATGGTCCCACAGATGATGAAGATAAAGACGATGTATGAATGTTCCTACAGTTTGCAAAATGTACCTTTGAGAGGGGCCGGAGGTGTGGGAGGTTTGACCGGCTTGCTGTCCACCTCGTCCACGTTGGTCACTCTCCTGGACATGATGCTGGTTCCTGCCACCCTGATCTTGCGGCTGCGAAGCATCAGTCTCTTGGCTTGGCGCAGGGCAGCGGTGGACATCTCGGACTTTACCTCTTTGAGGTTCTGATGAGAAGAAAATCAAACCATCAGCTGAAGAGTAAATTTTGCAGCTCTAACACAGAGCATGGTAAACTGCATCTCTAAATGTGACATTAATACATATAAAAATGAAATATTAAATGCAAGTTTTTATGCAAATTATTTAAGTATGTTATCTCTGGACTTGTAAAGCAGCATTTTCTTTGGACAAGACAAAGAAAAAGAAAACAATGACTTTATTTGGCTGTGCATCATATGTTACAGTATTCCTTCACTACAATGTATTTCCTTATTTTTACTTGACAGTACCGTATCAAACACATAATATTCACACACTCCTGAAGTGCACTGTAAATGTCTGTCACACAACTATATAATTGCAGATTCACTATAAAGCTGCACCAATGTATCTCCCTGCTCTGCTTGCAGAAGGGTATTAGCTAGAACTAGAAGAGATGAATATTCATATTTTACACAGCTTACTACAGAGTTCCACTGATCCTCTTGCCCAAGGTTCACCAAAAACAATACAGCAATGGTTGCATAAATGGGGGCCATCTTGACGGGGCGACACCCACAGGCACTAGCTTAATACCTTAACATAATCACACACACTGGTTAACACCATGGTGGCTACATCTTAGAACTTTCAAACTTTGCTGACAAAGCTGCATGATGATGTTCAAATGAAATAAAAAATATTGAGGCATGCACAATGTTGGAAAATGATGGCGTCAGCATCAAGATATCTTTGAAAAAATATTCAAAACTATGAAATATTTTTAATAAATCACTCACTGAATGGTGCTTTCTAACACTTATGTCCATGGGAGCTTTTGTGAACCTTAAATCATGTCATTTCAATATTGTATACTTTTTTGAAGCATTTAGTGATAATTGTCATCTGCAGTCTATTTGTAGCTTCATTTTTACTCAGTTAGCATGTAGGACCATGCACCTCAGAAACTAGAAACACACTGTTAAACAATTCATTAAAAGGGCATAATTACACTGTAGATTTTAGCATGGAGAGTTCATGCCCCATTTGATGGCCAGATTCAAACTCCACCCGACTTTAAAATACCAACCAGCTTCTGCTGGTCACATGACATTTACACCATTGCTCGACTGGTCAAAACGGCACAGAGCGTATCTGGGCAATTACCTCCAGAGGACAATTACTCCCCAGTTAAATACTGGTTAGCGATAAGGTTAGAGTAAAGATTAGGGTTGGACTTTGGTTTAGGGTTAGAGTTTGGGTCAGGGCTAAAATTAGGTTCAGGATTAGGGTTAGGGTTAGGGTCAGGGGTAAGGTCTGGGGTAATTGCTCAGGGGTAATTGTCCTAGACCCAGCAAATAGTTCACTCACCACAGAAGGCAAGTTGACTCGGTAAGGAATGTTGTCTGAAGGAGTTTGCATGTCTGGAAGCGGGAGATTCTTGGCAAACTGGAAAAAAAAAACCAGAAGAAGCAAGAAGGATCAGATATAATGTCACAATATCATGATGACATTCCTTTGTTTTACAATTATTATTGGAAGATCTTCACGTACGCATATCTACGCACAACAAGTTGAATGATGTGTACAGGTATGTTAAACTTTCTTTTAGGCACCTGTAGTAAAAGCTAGTCAGGTGTTCAGAAAAGGCAAGATGACACAACTTGTCATAATCTTATATCAACGAGCATTTTTAAAACACATTGCTACGTAAAGGACATGAAAAAAAAAAAAAATCTGCAGTCATACAAGATACTGTGTTATACTGTACTTGAATAGCATACAGAGTGATTCAATTGTCAGGTGAAGTAACAAAAATAATTCGCATCATCATTATAATGCCAACTGCCCCCATTTGAATAAATCTCTACTGAATTAACATGCAAATTTACATCTTTAATCTACATCAATCATTTTTCTAAACTCAAAGCTAAAGATCTGTGCTATGAGGGTTTCAGATTTAGTTGTAAATGCCATGTAATAAATTATCTTCTTCACAGTGGCTACTCTCACCTTGACAAGAGCTTGAATCTTGGAATCTGAGATTGCCAACTTTAGTGACGGTAGTACTGCTTCAATCTTGTGCCTGGCAAATCAATATACATGGTGCCGTTGAAAAGAAAAATGTCATAGCATAGAAATAGGAAAAGGTCAAGCGTGTGACGGTACAAGATTTTACACAAAGTCGAAATAAAAGACACTCATATTTTTTATAACGAGGCAAACCGGAGTTGAACAGACCAGATTACTGATGAATTCAAATTTCAAACGAATCTTTTGACAAGAAACAATCATGTTACTGATGACCACACAGCTTGCCTAAAGTGTGCCTGACAGAGTAACAACTAAAGCATGCACACCACAATCCATGCACTGCAAAATACTGAGTAAGAACAGAAAAATTCTGAATTGACACAAATCCACTGATCCCTTTGGATCACATTGCTTAATTTTTTTTTTTCATTTTTTTTTCACTGACTTTGGGATCAATGATCTATATTCTCCTGAAACCATGAATTGATAGCCTTAATTTTTTTTTTTCTCACTTGGCTGTTTGCGTGAAAAACTTAATTGCATGAAAATGTCCATGTCTACAGTGCTGAAATGACCCTCTGCCAATTGGAGTCTGGTTGGTGCTATATTGTAAAGTCCATCCCACAGGAAACGGGTCACAAAGTATTGAGGATTGTAAACTTGCTACAGTGAGGCACACTGGACTCACTGTGGAAGTTCCTTGTAGTCTGGCTTGGCACTGATAAATGTGTTGACCTGTAGACCCAGGCTAGGGAGAAGGTGATACTTGGATTCTCGTGCTAGGAGGGCCTCTCGCCAATCAGCACCTTAAACAAATTGTACAAATGCATGAAGAAAACAAAAATTAATATAAATGTGAAAAAAACAAATGATGTCGGAGAGAAAGAAGCAACCTACCGTACATTTACATTTAAAAGAAACTGGGCTCAAGTAAACCAAAGTCTGTCACAACATTGGGTATTCACTAAGCTTTTATCAGCAAGCCAAAGATATACATTGTCAAATACTTTTTTTCCAAACGTACAACTTCTCAGCAAATGAGTGCATTTGAAAAATTTAGATCATAATTTTTCAAAATTGTTGCTCAAAAGCATAAAAAACCTTTAGTATTGTCTTTCCATGACATTGTCACGCAAGTCCAAAAGAAGATGAGTACTTTTTAAAGTTCTTCTTAAAAAAAACTACAACAATATTGATGGAAATGAGTGGAGTTTGTTTGGCAGTTAAATACACATTGCAGGTTGACAATAGAACATTAGAAATGACACTGACCAGAGCAACTATCCATAACTATTCTAATGCTTTCCTTTCCAGGTGCTAGTGGGGAGTTCCATGGACCTTTATAAGCCCTGAACTGGCAACCCATCAGCACCGGCAACAGAGGGAAATGACAAGAAAGCATTTATTGACTAACCTGGTTCCACGAGTAAAACTTGGATGTCGTTGATGCGGATGACAAACTTGTCGTAGAGCCTGGCCTCTATCTCGGTGGGAGTGGCATCCTGGAGAAAGAGAGACAGTGAGGGGAGGGGGTGGGGAAGCAATTAATTAATTATTTAAATGTGTTTTCTCACTCAAAGTCATGTGTGGTCAAAACAAGTCGGGAAAAAGTTATATTCCAGTTTGATCAAAGAGCATTTCTGTCGTCTATCTTTGTTTGGACACAATGAGTAATGTGTGGCTGTGTCAAAAACATGGCTTTAATCAGTAATTTTCATTCCCAATCACAACAATAAAAAAAAGAAAAACTTTACTCTCATCAGATGTAGTTTCTGCTTGTTTCCCCAAAGAGAAAGATGGCTCATTAATTTCACTGCAGTCCAACATGCTACTCATAGATAATAACACCACAATCTTTTTTCAAGATCTCTGCAATTCTGCTGTAAATCCTGTTAAAGTCTGAGGGGTTAAACACCACTTAGCAAAGGACTACGCACCTCTAGGGCAGTAGTGTCTTTCTGCAGCTCACTGTTAACCCTCAGACTGCCGAGATCCAGGATGAGGAGGTGTCCTCCGAGGTCCAGCAGTCCGTGTTCTGGGATGATGATGTTTGGCGACTTCACGTCAAAATCCACTTGGATGGTCTGGAATGAAACGGACATGAACGGATGCTTAATTGAATACAGCTAAATCGAACGCTGGATAGAGGTGGTGGAGATGATGTACATGTATCCCATCATTCAGATATGACACATTAACAACGACCAAAGGCTATAGATGCACAGCAAACTGAAAAGCACTCAACATAAATAAGAATTATTGGAGGATATAACTGTCTTTATCTTAAAATTACACCTTTCGTTTCCTTACAATGCCTTACTAGTATGCTGTCAGGCTAGAATAATAATCCCCAAATTGGAAAATTGTGCATAGAAATCATGCTACCTCAAGTTTTTATAGAAAACACATAATTTCTTATTTTTGACAAAGGAAACTCATACTGAACAGGTGGCAGCACTGTATATGAAAGGGACACATTGATTCTTCACATTCAATATTCAATGTTTGTCATCAGGTATCAATTTGAAACAGATGATAGTGTTACTATACACATTGCCTATTAGAACCTGGACCATTCAACTTCCTACAGAGCACTTAAATGTATTTATGTGCCTAGGTTGAGAAAAGTTGTGTGGAGAACAATATTCTAGCTACACAGGACACAAGTTTTGTGGTGAGACTTGAACCTTGGACCTTCAGATTAAAAGCACATGTGTGCAAATCCACTAGGCCAAAATACTTCCACCATTTAGAGGAGCACCCATCACCCATGGCCCTCTCTCTCCTTACCTTGTGGTGTTCAATTGCATAGAGAAGACTATTTTGGGATGCTTTGGCCAGTTCCTGTATTCCGGCATACGCAGCCGACTTTAGTCCTGGAATGTCTAGGTTCGGCACCTTGAAGAACGCTATCAGCTCCGACACAGCATGCTGGGGGACGAGGATCACAAAAATCACACGATTCAATTACAGCACGTGAAATGGGTGGACAAAAACAGAAAGATACTGTCACTGTCATCATTCATTATAATAATGATGACATGGATCTTCATATTTATGATTGGCAAAGAGCCACTATGTGAGCAGTCTTATATTGTGCCTCAACTTTGCACTATTGATTGTATGGACTCAACTTTACTTTTCAGTAGGCATTATTATACTATTACCATCACTATCGACCACTTGTCTGTGCTTAGCTGCACTGCCTGAAGTGTGTATTACAAATGCATTGCAATTGCTGGAGCTGGTGCTGTCCTGGGAATCTTGCAAAAATGGCCATCACAGAATTGAAATCATGTCATCATTTTACAAAACAAATAATGCACATTACTTGGTCTGGCATTAGTACAACTATCCAACCTCCGTAACTTTAGAACAGTCAAAAACACACCACGTGTATTTCTGAATGTTCCAAGGTTACAATCCAGTGGATACAATCTGTGTAATTCTGACAAACAACCTGTGTAATGTGCATTATTGGATACCATAAAGAGTTCTCCCTGACAGCTTTTGTATACGAATGAAAGAATGCGGACTTCAAGACACGTCCCAACTTGAACTACCTCAAACTAAAACTCAAACTTTACAGAAATCAAGAGGGCTTGGAGAGGAGGATCTACTACCTAAAAGAAGCCAGTTACATACTTGATTATAGACAATGTCAATGGGCTCTGAGGTGATGGCTAAAGCCAGGTCAGCGGGCACGGTGAGGGGACTGGTCTCGAAGTCGATGCTGAAGACCTGCGACGTCATCGATGTGTCTGGGTGGAGCTTCTCGGAGGAGACTAAGGGAACTAGCTCCTTGTTGGGTACGGCTCCCTCCACCCTCATGGCATCGGTAGACAGCATGACACTGGTGGAAGACAGAACAGTAAACTTAACCCATTCAGGACAGACTGATTTTGCTACAACATACATTTCCCATAGACACCTGGCTGAGTATACTCGGGACTCGTCCTAAACGGGCTAAGGATACACAAACTCCTCAAAACTATCAGAGATACTATTACTTGTAAATGTGGATGTTCTAGCCATCACATTCTATGGGTTCCTTCTTTTTCTTGTTCTTTTTTTACATGTTTTACAGAATTTTTAAAATCTTTTTTATTTCACTTAAAAAAATAACCATATACATGAACATAGCATAGTGTAGATGAAAAGGAACGGGGGTCATGAACAGCATCACAGACAATGAATTTTGAATTACGAGCATCTGTGGAAGAAATATGGTACACAAATCTAAAAGAGTATAGGAGAAGAAGAAGAACGACTGGCTGAATCTGAGGGACCATGACAATAAGGAGATGAATTCATTAAGTGCACACCAACTATCAACATGATGTAAGGAAAGGAGAGTTTCTCCAGCTGAACAGTCATTATTTGACCCTGACTTTTCAATTATAGTAAATGGTCAACTCTTACTTTACAGGCCACTCCATACTTGGCAGGCTTGATATTGGGTGATCATTTTATGAGTCACCTTATAGTCACTGTACCTACCATCAAGGTACAACACTCACTATCAACTAAGGTACATGTATAACAACTTGTAAGTAAAATGAATTCTATTCATGGACCACCCTGTACTTCCTGGACACCACTGGTGACCTACAGTGTCTAGTAAGTGCAAGGTGGTAAATCTTGTAAAGAGCGAATGTATTACTGTTTTAAGGGTCACCCTGTATTCACACGACAGCAATATGTACTGGCGGTGGTATAAAAAAAAAGATCACTGACATAAAAACTGCTAGTTGATGGGCCACCCTCTACTTACTGGACAGCACTGTTGACTGGCCTGAGCTGTAAGCCAGCCTGGACATTCTGCAGCAGGCCTCGGAGGATGGTCCCGTTCCTGGTCTTGAGGGACACAGTGCACCGGTCAAGGAGGAAGCTCACTCTGGTCCTCACATACTGAAAAGATCAGATCCAAACACAGACCCAAATTCAATACTGATTATGCAAAAAATATTCACAGTGCATTAATTTTCACAGAGTTTGAGCTACTTTTGTCTAGCCCAAATTCTAAAGCCCACAAAGATATCTTCACGATTTTCTATGCACATTTTGAACAGCTTCAATCATGCAAATTGTCATAATAAATACTATTAATGTTGTAAGAGTGTGTTTGGTGTTTGTGTCCAAGTATTCAATTGAGCATGTACTTGTCGTGCTACTACTGACTCAGAGCCTTCTTTGCTGGCAGATATTCGAATGGATCATTTTGTGAATATTCAAGTTGAAGTCTTGCATTAGTCACTGTCACTGAAACCTACACAATGTATTATTAAACAGATGATGGTTTCTATTGTAGGACACATACAGAAAATTCTGACCTCAGGGTATTACAAAAAAAAAAAAAACCTCTTCGGGAAATCATAACTGACCTGTTTAAGATGAGCTGATTTTGCTGTGACAAATATTTTCCACAGACACCTGCTAGAGTACACTTGGGACTAGTCTTCAACGGGTTAAAGTTTACCTGTACGGGAACCGGCTCTGCATCAACATTACTGCCCTCGCTGTATCCGATTCCTGCATAGACTTTAGCCTTTTCTTCTGCAGTCAGTTGGGACCACATATCTACGGTGTGGCAAATACAGTAAAACAGATCAGACCATTTCACAATGCAGCGCTGCTTCACCATGGATTAGTGAGAATGTACACTATCACAGTTAAAACACAACAGCTATTTCATTCCAGCTTCAAAAAGGCAAATGCAGCATCTCAATTTGAAAATATATCTGCCATGAATAAAATGTGAATTGTGCAAAATAAAAAGGACTTTTGTATCCTGATTTCAACTCCTGCAATTTATCGAATTTATCCTGCATGTGTGAGGTTTTGAGGACCAAAACCGTGGTCATGAACCCGAATGGTGAAGATTACCTGAAGTAAGGCAAATGTAGTCATAGGCCCACAATGTCATGCAGAGGCAATAGTCAATCAAACAGGATTCAAGTGTCATAAGGAGTCAAGCTGCAGATTCAAGTGTCATTCAGCTAAAGAGTCAAGAGTCACTAACAGTTAATCAAGCACAAGAGTCGAGAGTCATTAAGAGTCAACAAATTTGGGAGAGTCCAGTGTCATCAAGTCAATCAAACAGGGGATCCGTGTACAGAGAGTCAATCAAGTCGCAAGTTTTAGATTCAAGTGTCACTCAGATCGAGTAAAGAGTCATTAACACTTAATCAAGTGGGAGAGTCAAGAGTCAATATAGAGTCTACAAACTTGGGAGAGTCCAGTGTCATCATATCAATCAAACAGGAGTCACGTGTGAAGAGTCAATCAAGCTGCAAGTTGCAGATTAAGTGTCATTCAGCTTAATATTTGGGGTTATTAAGAGGATTTCATTGAGCAGGAGAGTCAAAAGTCAATATGAGTCAACAAAATAGGAGAGTCAAGCGTCATTGCCAATCAATAAAACTTGAAAGTCAAATGAAAGAAACTTGCCTTCTTGATCATCCTCCTCCTCATCCTCCTCATCGTCTTCATCCCATCCAAAGAGACGGGAAAGCCAGCTGGACTCCTGCTTCTTCTTCTCCCGTCTGGCTCTGTCTCTCTCTGGTTTCTCTTTGATAAACTGGAAACATATAAATTGAAATATCAAGATTTGCTCATTTCAATACTGCAACCTTTTCCTTCAGGTGATGACAAAGCAATAACTTGACACTGAATGTTTGTTACAAGTTTGTTTGTTTGTTTGTTTGTTTCATTTCCAAATTTAGCATGACATTTTCTATCATGGCTTCCTGTTACCGACAAAAATTTGTATAACCTCAGCTCATCATTATTCAAGGTGTCTATACCCAGAAGGTGACATGCATGATTATAGACAAAACAGCAACGATGATCAATTGAGTGCATGCTTGTGTATCCAGACTTATCTACCACATGTATAGTATCATCATAGCTGATACGTAGCAGCCACTGGCTTTAACCTGTTGGGGTCGGACTGATTTTGCTTGCTATAATGAGCATTTCCCACAGACGCCTGCCCTAGTATTCTTGTGACTTCAACGGGATGAAATACAAAACGTCAGGAAACAATTCCTAGAACATGCCATCCAATGTCTTTTAAACGTTCTCCCTTTTGCAATTCACTCATGATCTGATTTGATTTGACATTTTGATTTTATCATACATGTAGATATCTTGTAAGGATGTGTAAGGATGTTGTGTGCTTTGATTTTAACATACAGTGTAGTAGTGTAGATATCTTGTAAGGATGTGTAAGGATGTTGTGTGCTTTGATTTTAACATACAGTGTAGATATCTTATAAGGATGTGTACGGATGTTGTGCACATCAAGAAACAGATTGAGGACATCTCTTCACCTCTGTCTTAGCCCTCTCCCTGCCGACGATGATGTTCGTGAGATCCAGCCGGTCTTCCAGCGCCCTCAGTTTGCGGTCCACCGCTGCCGTGTCCTGCTTCTGCTCCTGCAGGACCAGCTTCTGCTTGTACTTCTGCCAGTACGTGTTGTAGATTTCCAGGTGGGCCTCGATGCGTCGCCATGACCACGGACGGATGTGCTCTTCCAGGATGGCTGTATATGCATAGCGCCACCTACGGTGGTGGTGGGGAGTGGGGTGGGGTGAGGTGGGGGTGATATGGTAAATCATTTATCCCTCTATGCATTTCAAAATGTGTGGTGAATGTGCCATCACAAATCACATAGTTCTATTAAACTAATGGTTACATGAACAACCTCCCTATTAAGATATTAAAGAGAAAACAAAACTAAGTACAAGCATGGGGTATTAACCTAAATGCTTTTCTCATTCATGCATTTTGCAGAGATTAAAATTGGCACAGACTGTAATTATCAGTGTCCCAAAATATACACGAGGTATGCTCCAAGTCCAAGAAACACTTTGTGACAGCAATAGAATGTACAAGTGGTTGATCAGTTGTAAATTGATTCATGTGATTTCAATCAGGCATATCACAACATAACATCCTTGTGCACATTAAAAGATGTATATGGAAAATGTGCTACATAAATGTATTATCATAATTATTGTCATTATCATTTTCACTGTTATTGTTATTATTATCATTGTTATCATTGTTGTAATTGTTGTTGTTGTTGGAATAAAATCTCCAGATGCAAATTTCCCTCAATTAACCTTCCATTGAATTACTTAACAAGTGACCTTCTCTGAGTGCAACCCCTGACGATCTTACCATCTTCTTGCATTTCCCTTCACTCCGACGCTGGGCCTGTACTTCCTGTACCGCTCGTTCACTGCCATCAACTGTAGCGACCTCTGCAGGTCGATGGCGGCCAGGAACTGTTTCCGTGAGAATGAGATGGAGAGGGCTGAGGTGAGGATGTCCAGCACCACCTGGGGCTTGCTGTAGTCCAGCTGGTCAGACTTGTCAAAGGTCAGCCGTGCGGTCGTGGTCACCGGCTCCACCACTGGAAATGATTTGAAATGATTTGAAGTGATTTGAACTACTTTGTTGCTTTTGATAAAATGCATCTGATGTTAATCTCAAATTTCAATTTTGCAGAGCAAATGAACAGTTACACTATTTGTTTTATTTGTGGTAAAAATGTACAACCTTGTAAATTGTGTGTCTAAATGTGTTATCAAAACTTACACTACACAGAGAGAAAGATAAAAAAAAAATGAAAACATTCTACATTTGTTATTTCATTTTTGTATTACCATCCTGTGGCTTTATGATGAGGGAGTAGGAATTACTTGAGGGTACTTACTCTATCACCACCCTTGAACATTCTCTAAGTAACATATGTACATCCAGTACAAATTTTGTATGAATGCATGAAATGGATGTTTGTGGATGTTTGTGTGTGTTTGTGTGTGTGTGTGTGTGTGTGTGTGTGCCTGTTTGTGTCTCACAAGTGAGTGAAGCTGTATCTGGTAATGTTTATTCTCTGAAAAAAAAAGAAAAAAAATCAGTCAATTTTGGTTCCCCTGCAGTCAATGACCACAAAGCCCTGTTGTAATATTGACACATTGTAAAAACTCATCGTAAGCACAGCCTTGATTACGAACGATAATTGTCATAAAATGTGATTCCATTTCCTTTTCTTTCCATTATCAATCAGTGTACTTTAGGCGATCATATCATGCTTTGCAATCTGTTAGATGAAGACTACAATTTACTTCATCATTGTATTTTAAAGAGACTAATAATATGCATAAAACCAGGAAAAATGATGACCGGCAGTTACATGTATTCCCACGTCCCAAAGTACACATGTCAGGCAGTATGCAGGCCTTTGTTAACGACAGGACTGACGAATTGATAACTAATGATCATTATCTGCATTTGTATCATGTAATAGTACCTGCATGCGGTATGAAGAATAGTCATTTTCATGAAAAATTAAACTGTTTACTTCAGAACCTTCCATGAGACTTATGACCTGAAAATTTTACACCAAACATTCATGAAACCTAATATAATATTTATTATTTCATCATTTACACAGGAAAACACCTTGAAATACTAGCTTACAGCTTACTTTTTCTCTTCTTTCTTTAAAACACGACAACAGAAAGAAAAGCGGAGATAATATTATGGAATCTACAATCATCATGTAATTAAAAAGAAATACACAGTAAAGAATTGTATGTGATTTCATACTGTACAATTTTTTCTTTCCTGGATTGGTTTTCCATAAAAACACTCCCCCCCCCCCCCAAAAAAAAAAAAAGGGGGGGGATGTTGCACAAAACTGTCATTAGTTTTATAAGAGTGCAATGATGTGCCTTTGCAGGGTGTTGCTCTATAATAACAGCATTTTTCAATATCAAAATATACAAATCTCATAGTCCTTGAATACTGGTATTATCCATAGTACTATACAGCATGTAAAGTGCATTCACAGGCTGGTGTTATGATATCTGTACATGGATGAATGTAAAATTCCCTACAGTAGGAGAAATCAATAATCTCCTAATTTGAGAACAGCATGACACATAAATCCTGTAATTCCTCTAAAACCTGGTATCGTTGCATCGACAGAGGAATCAAAACATCCCAATAACAAATTCTCCTCCACAGATATATTTCATTTGCACTAAAAGAGTGAGAGGAAAAAAAAAATATAATGTGGTTGAAAATAATCATTTTCAGCAGGACAGTGTTTCATCAAGTTCATTTTTTTATCAAGCTCATTTCCCCGAGATCAAACTAATCATTTCTCAAGGTCTGGCTTACGTGGTGAGATAAGAATGTGTTTTGATGTGAGCCTCCACCAATAAACATGTCACCATGCTTTCATGGAAACATTTAAAAAAAATGTGTCAAAGTTCCTACAGGTTGATAATTGTTGGCACTCTATAATTTAAGCTAGTGAGTGTAAAAATGCACTTTAGAAAGTTGATTTTGATTTGATATTGTCAGAAGAGCAAACTACAAGTGTAGGCTGTGGCTAAATGCGCTGCCTGATCGAAAGCAGGGTACAATGTACAAGTAAGAAAAACGTTTTGCTGCATAATTATGTTAACTGTACACATCCATTGTACATTGTACATGTACGTTGTATGTGATGTGTCATATTTTTCCATTATTGCAATTTGCAAAATGCATAATGCCAGTGCAGAGTTGAACCCTAAAGTACATTGCATCAATCTGTACCTTACCAGGGTCCTGTTTTATGAAGAGTTAAAATTGATTAATATATAGTTGATTTCAACTCTAAGTCTATGGCAGCCTGTGTGGTAAAGGAAATTTAAAATCGATTTTATCTTTTGATAAAACGGGGCTCTGCACTTTGAAATGACACATCCCTTGACAATATGCATCATTGATGTGTACTGCCATGTTAATTCCATTAGCGCTCATTAATATTCACATACACCATACGTCAGACGTGTAGTATGGTACGCGTACGTTGTGCAACTTACAAATGGCAAAAAAGCAATTAAACAAAACAACTTTTAAAGGGATCGTACAGTTTTGGTTGAGACTTTATGTTTTTTATCATTTTTTGGTGAGATAGTGAGATACCTCTTATGAAATATGAAAGAGCATGTAATTTAATGAGGATTTCAAAGTTTATTTGATGAAAATTGATTTTGAAATGGCTGAGATATCCAAAACACAGTGATCCTAATAAAGTTGGGACCCACATTTTATTATGATCGTTTTGTTTTACTTTGTTTTGGGATGTTTCAGCTATCACAAACCCGACTTTCATCAAATAAACTTTGAATTCCTCTTTAAATGGTATGATTTGCACTATTTCATAAGTGTTTTCGTGGTATCTCGTAAAAAAGTTAAAGCCCAATTTTCATCTCCACCAACACTGTACCATCCCTTTAACACTATGCTATTAATCTGAGACAGCCACACTGTTCCATCATTCTATTTCTTTTCTGGAACATGTAAGGATGTCTTACTGATGACTTCAACATATGGAGCAGGAAAACTAAACATTAAACATTACATGTAGCATTTCACTCATATGTGAAGCTACAATAGTGTGCTCACCAAAGTCAAAGGGTTGACCCTTGACCTCATGACCCAATATGGAGCTTCTGAGGATCTCCCTCCACTCTCCCGAGGCCACATAGCGAGAGACCGGATCTGACACTGATGTGTTCCAGTAGGCAGAGAAACCAATGGCTTCCATCAGCTGGGAAATCGAAAAAATGCAGTTTCAGACACAGTGCACCGTGACAGGAGTCAGTGGACATTTGTAGTCTTCCGCATACTTGCAGAATACATGCACAAAAACTGTGGTATAAACTACATGTATGCAAAAGTAAAACTACATTTCTATTCTCAGAGTGGTGATCAAAAGTTACAACGAAACACTGTCATGTTCCCAGTATACACTGTAAAGCATATCATGTTACCAAGATACAAGTTATAGTGCATTCTTATAACAATGGGAGACTGGAAAGTGTTTTTTGTATTCCATAAGAACACAAAACAAAACACACAACAAAATGGACAAACTATTTGATAGGAAGGCACATGATAAATCTCCTTTTTATATTTTTGGTCAGAATTTGAAATATGACAAGGAACATATCACAGTTCTGTATTTCCAGACTTTTTTATCTTTCTACATTTTGCAACTCTTCAATCACCTGTAAATACAGTGTATACCCTTTCAGTGTTTTGACATATTAATATCTATTTTTTTTTCTTCACTGATGGGTTCTGAAGATAATAATAACTGCTGTCTTTCCAGTATATACTTCTACACATAGCTTGCAAACTGGCAATGTACATACTGACTGTCTCCTTTCTGCTGTTTTCGGCCAACAGGATTACTATCTGTTTCCACGAGGAAGAAAGGATGCTTTTTTTCCCCTCCTCCTCACTGCTTCTTTACTAATAGCAGTGACAGAGAAGACTGATGATATGCCAACATCAGTATTTTTTTTTCTCTCTTAGAAGAGAAATTGTCGCTTTTTGCTGTGACAGGGACAGAATGAGGCGGTTAACAGTCGACACTTGTGAGGCAAAGTGGGGAAGGTCCCGGAGGACCTCAAGAAGAAAAAGGTGGCATTCTTCCCGGCAGCACGAGGCTGGGGTGATGCCTTCATCCTGCTCACCTTTCTCATGATGGTTGCCGTGGCGTCCATCTGGGCTGGCTCCCATTCTTCATCTGTGGTCTGAGGAGAGTGTGTGTGGGGGGGGGGGGGGGGGGGTGGGGTAGGAGGAAAAAGAGTATTATTATAAGAGATCTATACAATGCCATGAATATTCTGGCTAGTCTATCACACCATGATCATGGTGTTTCAGCATTTCATACGGTACACACCACAACGCACAATGCCAGCTCCTGTACACAGAATTCCTTTATTCATTATACAACTGTGTAAAATGCATGGCACGTCTTCGAGAATAATAGTATTCTGTGACATGTCATGAGAGCCATGTACCTTTGAATCATGTTCTTTACAGATAATTGGCCGCTACATACTGTACATGCTATTCATCACCATCATCATCATCATCATCATCATCATCATCATCATATCTTTTGCTCTTTTTTCTTTCTCATCTCTCTCTCTCTCTTCTCTCCAAACATGCACGTGGTATTTTTAAAGAATACAGACTATTAACCTAACAAAAAAAATATAATACCCAGACTTGTTATATATTTCATCCTATTGCCTTGCAAAGACACACATACACACACACCACACACACACACACACACACACATACACTTGTACACCCTCAAAGTGAGTGTTCCATTCATAATGAGTAAAAGAAAACGGCAGAAGAAGAAAAACGTACAATGTAGTTTGCATATACCGGTACATGTATACCTAGACATGCTGTATATATATCTCATCCTATTACCTTGCACAGACATACACACACACACACTCAAAGAAAGTATTCCATTCATAATGAGTAAAAAGAAAACAGTTATTAAAGAACAAAAACATACAATGTACTTTGCATCATTCCTTTATACTGCAGCTTCTACCACTGTGCTTGGTAGCGACAGAGCACTGGATTGATAATGCAGGAAGCGTGTGCAGTGTTTGTGCAATGCTCGAGAGACTTCGTAACGTATTTTCCGGACGTACTCACCAGGGCCGACAGGCGATGCAGCGCCACACCGAACGCAAACGGCCTGCCCGGGTAGGTGCTGCAGTCCTCGTATCGTATGTGCACATTGGAGACGTTGACCTGGAAGAGGGTTTGGATGTGAACAAAGAATCACCTTTGCTTCACAGAAATTCACCACCACATGTGTGTAAACTACCCTAGTATGTTCACACCCCACAAATGTTTCATGTTGCCAGCAAATCTCATTCTTCCAATGAGATTATGTACATTTGTTTATAAATCCCATGATTTCTAATCTTTTTTTCTAATTATAAAAAACAATAGTGGCTGCAAGTTGGCTACTGTATACAGATGCCAAATATTTCATGAGGTTTTCACATTTATGAATTTTGCGAGTGGGTGCTATTCACTACATTTTCTTTGTTCAGCACAGAACTCCATGATCGCAAATTTAACCACTCGCGAAATCGTCGCGAAGGCCCGATTCGCGAAAATTTAGAATTGCTAAATATGTAGTGTACAGTATCAACTTCATGTTAGAAGAGAATATTACTAAGCCATTCAGGAATGGTGATAGCACAAATCAAATCATTTGCAGGTTGCACAAATAGAAGCATTGGAATACACTCACAAGCATCATATCCAGCTTTGCTGCGTTCCTTCAAAAATTCTGGAAATTAAACTTCAGGACAGATCTTTTTTAAATTTTTTTTTTCTCTCTCTCTCTTTCTTGATTCTAATGTCTCATGCCACTTTGCAAGACAAAGTTTGATGTTTTGTTGTCCAAAAAAATTTCAGGTGTCTGTGAACACTATCATCTACACTGTCACCGTGAAACCTATGAGATGCTAAACATTTTGCCTACAGGTATTGGGTATGCCACATAATACATGTAACTCTACATGGGAATGCCACTCATGTACAGAAACAAGAAACAAAGATTTAAAAAAAAAAATCAAATCTAGTTCACAATTCGATTTTCATATGGAATATAAACGTACATATAGACACAATATTGAATATTTGCGAGTCTAATTTTTCATGAATCAGGACTTCCCAACAATTTCGCAAGTGGGTAAATTTGCGATCGTGGAGTATTGTAGAGAATGAAGAAAAGTATGCGTGCACATCACATTCGTGTTGGGATCAAAGTTCATATTTTCGAGTGTCTTTAAATTTGCAAACGGCACCTGACTAACAAAATTTGCGAAAAATAAAAACCTCTCAAAATATTTGGCGTATACAGTATTATGTGATTTCAGTGAGAGTTTGGAAATAACTCTGGGATCAACTTTTATGTTCCTCTTCTTTGTCTTTTCTTCTTTATTTCTTTTATTGAGAGAGAAAAATTAACCCAGGGAGGTCAGAATTAGAAATGAGGCTGAGGACAAGAAAAAGAAACATTGAATTTCTCTTAACATTGCAACTGTGTATCCTATGAAGCTTATTGAAAATTAATGCATTTTTGGAGCCATTACACACAGCAAATCATGTATAGATCATAGAATATACTGTTTACATTCAGCCATGTTCCACAGCCATATATATATATATATATATATATATATATATATATATATATATATATATCATATATATATATATATATATATATATATATATATATATATATATATACAGCCCTCTAGTGGGTATAGATGAGATATATGGCCTCTAATGGCTGCTATCAATCTCACAGTCATCTGCATCCGTGGCAGTAATGGTTTCTACTGCAATTTGCCACACGCATGATCCATTTTGCGCTGGTGCCTGGCGCTGGCCCTTATGCACAAAATCTACAGCTATTGCAAGGCATCCTCTTCTCCTACCCAGAAAAACAAAAAAAAAAACTAAACAATTATAAATAAAATACAAACAAACAAATAAATAAATGAAACTGCTCTTGCAGCACTGGTTATGTACTGTACATGTATTTTGCTGCTTTGCAAATGTACTCAACTTTATGAGGGTTAACAATTTTCTTTTGTTTCGTCTTTCTGAAGACAGATTTTTTTTTTTCTTTTTTCAGTTGACACAATTTCCCTGCATATCTCATGCTGGAAAAAGATTATAGATGGGATTGGTTTATACAAATTCATTGAATGCTCAAAATCAGAAAGAAATTTACACTATCTGATAATTTGTGAGAGAAAGAGGAATTTTCATCTTTTAAAATCTAGGGCCTATTACCGAAAAGAATAAGTTGTATATTTATTCACAATAAAAGGCTTTTGAAAATGTTTTTCAAGTGAAACAAACTGTGGGAGAAATATGGAGCTAAATTGAGTTAATAGAGTGAGATTATCATTAATTTGATCACTAATATATTCTTCTTCTCCTCCCCCTCCTCAATTTTCACTATATCATGATTTTCCTCATCATTCTAATAGACTTCAGGGTACCATATCAAATCACCACATGAGACTACTCTGACAGATACTCTGATATCAGTATTTTTCTCAATAAACCATAACTGTAGACAGTTGAGCATGGAAACATTTTTATCATTTATAGTACCTACTGTTTACATTTTGTGTATTTAACAATACTTAACATCGATTATACGGATTCTAATTTTTGCAGTGGTTGTTCCTATCCCTATCTCACATTTTAGAACCATTTTAAAGCACGAATGCTGGGTTTTTGTTCCATCTGCAAATTGGTAAATTATGCCTTTAATATAGCATCATGTTTTGATGATGCATATCCCATTAATATCTGCTCGTATTTCACACTTATAGGGTGATATGAAAAATATAGATGACCTAGGATCACATGCTGATGGATGGCATGTTTCTGAGATGTTTCTGACATGTCAAGAAGTACATGTATACTTAAGTGTGGGATGTGCAGACGTATACGAAATATATACCAGCAAAAAATTGTGAAGGCGACACAATTACAATTTTAAACAGACGCCTTATTTTGCACATCTTATGTCGTCGCTGGGGTGACAAGACCTTGTATCTGAAATTTTGGTGAAAATGACTTTTTAGGATTAATGGTCAGATAATGGGTTAAGTGATGTCATGGCCAAATCCCAACTGTCTTACTCCAAAAATGAAGCCACCATGGCATATCAAAGAAAAGGCTTTCCCATTCACTTAATAGTGCTTTGGCCGCCATGTTTTTTGGCTCTCCTGAACATTTGACATTTTGTAGATACAAGGTCTTGTCGCCCCAGCGACGATATGTCCTTCAGACTTTCAACAAAAGTTATCATGGGACAGCAATTGATAGTTGGGTATCTGTCACATGTGGAAATCTAAAGGTAGTGCTTTCATATCAAAGTGCTATTTTGGTGCCATCCAATTTTGATGATTGCTTGAAGCCACTGTACAGTAATCTTAAACACCAAAGAGTCTGATGTGTCCTGCGCAATCACTGATCATGGAATTGCATCACAACATGTCAGCTGTTGGCTCAAGTCACGGAACCTTTTTTTAGGTGATACGCTATCAGCGTATCACCTATTGTGATTGTCAAAATCTCTCTTTATTTTTTTTTATTCTTCTTTCTTTCTGGACAATTTTGTGTCGTCAATATCTCAACAATGACATTACGGAATGATATGAAATTTTCAGTCAACATGTCTCATAACAATATCTAGCCACAATAAGGTTTTCATGACAGTAACATATCTATGACGTCATTTAGGCGCCATTTTCTGATTTTCGGACCTTGTCACATGATCGATCATAACTTCATAACTAGATGTCATTTCTGCATCATTTTCGGTGGACATAAAGTTCAGGTCACGCTCTATCTTACTTTTTAACGCTAGTTACCCAGGTCTTCATTACGCGCGCGTTCGCGCGCGTCAAAATTTTAAAAGGCTCAAAACGACTTCCCAATGGGAAATCTCGAAGTTTCAGGCAATTTTAAGCGTTTCAAACATTTTCTCGCCTGCGCGTCCGTCCGCGCAATTTCTCGCGCAGAGGGCGTAACCAACATGAAAATGCAATTTTTTTGACTGATTTGGATTCCTGATACTTTGAGTAACAATATCCACTAATTTCCGATCGATGTTGACCTATAACAAAGGAATGCACTGGCGTCAAAGTTGAAATTCCGCGCGCGCGTCTTTCTGCAAATATAGTGAAAAAACATGTCTTTGTTTATTTCGCCATAGCTCTTTAAATCGTCCGTTGACCCGATATTTCTATTACATATTACAAAAGCATATGAATTGTAAATAACATTCCAAGTATCAATATTGCCAGGCAAACACGATGACGTGATCATATCGTCACTTTGAATAAAAAAAGTGGAATTGATTTTTTTGAGGTACTGTTTCTGACATTCATTTGCTCGTATCTCTGTTGTTTAAGCTCAATATTATCCCAAATTCACATATGTTGTACTTTAAACATTTGCCTTTCAAGTCCATGTCATGGTTTTGAAATTTGATAACGTCATCATACTTTAAATTGTGATTAAAAGTAAAGATGCAAAATCGGACAAGTTTACGTGTTATGTCTATGGGAGGTGATTTTTTTTAAAACCATGCATTGACTTGACAACGTTTAAGCACCTTTATCTCAGCTGATTTTGCTTCATTTCCTTTGAAATTTAAGTATGTTGTAGCTGAGACAATAAGCTGCAGTAATCATGCATTTTGTTCTTTGAAATCTTCTCCTGAGGTTGACAATTTTGCAGTTTAAAACTGAAAATGAGAATGGAATGTGGACGAATCGATTCCTGATTCATCTTTCACATACATAAGTTTACGTTCCTCATATTTTCTCGTCGAGACGTATGGCCGAGTGGTTAAAGGCGCCGTCTCAGAGACGTGAGGTTGCACTCGTGCGGGTTCGAACCCCACAAGATCACGAAACAAAATACCTAGCTATTTTACTTTTTTTTTCTTCAATGGTGTATTACACATTCGTCCATGTAGAAATTACGTTCGTATATAAACGCACCTATACAAACACACACACACACACACAGACACACAATATCCCTCTGTTTTGTGTTGGAGACCACATTACTTCGACTGCTGCAAAATGTTGCATCCTGACTCTGTCAAACCGATCATAGTATGTAATGACGACAACGGAGGTGTTGTACTTTGAGCAATTGTCTTTCAAGTCCATGTCATTGTTTTGTACTTTGATGACGTCATCAAACTGAAAATTGTGATTAAAGGCAAGGTATCAAAATCAGCCGATTATAGGTTTTATGTGTGCGGGACGTATTTTTCCGAAATTGCCAGAAATGACACAGCGACCTCAGTCGTTACAAGGCCGCATTTCCTTCTAGCAATGCAATACATGTTCACGCGGCCACGATTGTTGAGTGGGCATTGACTTTTTCCCCCTGTAAATATCTACACATTTTTTTTTTTTTTTGCCTTACCGTTTCCGTGGATGTCTCATGGCCGAGTGGTTAGAGAAACCGTTTTGCATGCACGCTCAATATAACTTCAAAGTGCCTATATCACATTCTTTTCTTTGTCGATCACAGATGACCGACATCTGATGACCCCAGGCGTATCACCTAACTCGTCAGTGTGACGAGTTTCATGTCTCGTTTTTTTTTTTTTTTTTTCTGGGATCCACAATGCCTCGATATTGAAACACTTGCTTTGAGAGCTAAAAATTTGATTAAAATTATATAGAAGCTGCCAAACATTATAGAAGTGAACAAAAGATATCTCTGCTCACAGTGCTTTTAAAGTAAATATTTGTGACTCAGATTTTCTTGAGATATGATTAGTATTCAGCTTGTGATGCAGTCAAGTATGCAGAGAAACGGGATACGATTCCACATTCGCTTGGTATACTTTCAATGAATGGACACAAACATGTATGTTGCTTGAAGGATAGATACATGTACATGTATATGTACATATGTTAGTCAACAGATAGATATGAAATATAAATGGGATATCACAGAACGATTGCAATTCAACAATGCATTTCACAAAAATAGCCAGCTATCAAATCTAGCATATGAATAAGATGTAACTACACGTACCATTAAAGCAGTATATTTTAGATGAAGTCCTACAATGTACATACTCATGTGGGTGGTTCACAGCCATGTCATGTACAATTTACATCAAACACACACTATGCTTCAGTGATGAATTGGCCATCATGCAAACATCTGCAGACCACACTTTCTCATGTCAAATTAGTCACTGATGTAGTTCACAGAACAGGTTTTGGCATCCACAGTGGGGGTGGGGGTGGGGTGGGGTGGGGGATGGAATAGAATAAAAAATAAAAAAATGCACCCATCTCATGCTAGAAGAGTATGGATCCCAACTCTATCATCCTTCTCTCCAGATATTCTCTGGCTTTAGTTCGCTTGGTGATTTTGGGTAGTTTTTTGTTTTGCTTTGTTTCGTTTTTAGGAGGATATAAAGTGAATATGAAGGATATCATTCATATCACATCACATCAATTCCTATCAAAATATCTTGGAGGCTTTTCCTCATTAACAAAATTTAAAGATAGCAGAGATGACAATTCATTTTTAAAAAATTCCTCTTTAGCATGGATATCAGAAATAAATACACACAAGCATTATTCAACCTCATCATATTCGCTAGTCTATTGGAGAAGACTGCATCTTGATAACACAGGATCTAGGCAATATTTTTATGATTTTATTCCCTGTTAGGTTTGGATCAAATTTATTCTAATCACCATAATCAGAGTGTACAGGTGTAGATGTTGGATTTATTCTGCTTATAACAGATGCAATATATCCAACTTAAATTTTGATTTGCTTCATACATTTGAAAGTCCTCCTTTGCATCAAATTCAGCACCACTGCCACTAATTAGTTTATCATCATCTTATCAAATCTCACCATAATCATAATCACAATCATAATCATAATCATAATCACAATCATAATCATAATGATAATCATCTCCATCATCATCTTTGTCATCATCTTCATCTTCCTCCCATGCATCATCATCACCACCATCACCATCACCATCATCATCATCATTATCATCCTCATTATCATCATCATCATCTTAATCCCCATCACCATGGTATCGCTGCAGCACAAAGATATAATAGATTGGATCTGAGGTCAGGGGATAAAGAGACAGGACTGCATTCATTGATCATGTCTCACCTGTATATTGTTGATGATGGCTGCAGTGAGTTTTTCCGTGAAGGACATATCCTGGTCTCCAGAACCTGTAGATATGAAAGAAAATAAAATGAGAAATAAAGGAGGAAAGATAATAAAGACAAAGGGTGTTGGGGCGGGGGGATACTTTTTCCCTTCACCAAAATGTGTAGAGAAAAATATACCCACAACAATGAAAACAGTTTCTTTTCTTTTTCTTTTTTTTTCTTGGGGGGGGGGGATGAGAAGATACCATTACAAGCATATCTAGAACACCATGAACCAGAAGAAGAAGAAGAAGATTGACATCGCATCGAAAATAGAGACTAAAATTCATGGTCATTTGCATTCTATTGTCCTCTGCCGATTGTAACTGAATCTCCCTTGTCAGTATATAAAGTGGGTATGAGGACAGTGCGGGAATCTGCTCGTCCACTGAAATGTGAACTTCCAAAAATACCGTTAGGTGGTGTGATCAATAAAGTCTTTATAGAACTTCCTTGATCTATATTTTTGGCCAAGGGCATGTGCATACAGATTCCATCACTATACACTGGATTGCTGTGGCCACCGAGAAGCGTGTAAACATGGCTATCATATTAACACCACACTAAATCTAGATCGATGCTTACTCACTTCTCTGTACGACCACCCATCTTGAGAACCGTATCAATGTACAGTACCAGGAGTTAAAACAATGACAATAACAATCACAGTGATAATGACGACCAGCTCAACAACATCAACAACTGCAGCAGAACTGTTGGTATTGCACAAATAGGAAGGGTGGTTCTCACTCAGTAGAAGTAGCACAAATACTTACAGTTAAATTAGGCAATTTAAAACATTTTGTAATGTAGGAACAATGATACTCCTTGTCATCGTCATCACATTTATCACATTGTGATATATTCAAGAAAAGAGAAGCATTGTCAATGAACAATTTCTGGCTACATTTCAATTTGTTGTTGTTGTTGTTGCTTGTCTGCATTGACTACAAGAGACACTCATAAATGATAGTTATTGGTAATTTGGGTGGTAGAAGGCTTAACGGTGCACCACATATTCTTTCTAGGGTATGTGTTTGGCCCTGAAAAGGGCCTACCCAGGAGACCTTTTCAAACGAAAGTGGATACTTTAGAGTAGCCCTGAATTTTACTTCACTGAGCAATTAGATATTACCTCCATGTGAGGAAGACAACCCTCAAATAAACAGGTCTGCAAAAAATAGGAAGAGGCCAGCAGCACAAAAAAACAAAAACAAAAAACGAACAAACAACTAAACCTAAAAATGAAATGAAGGTTTATTTGGGGAGTTCTGATTAACAGGTTAAAACAGTACAAGAACATCCATATAATCAGTGTCAATGATTGGCCAATGATGATGATGATGATGATGATCATACTATTAATGGTGAAAATGATAAAAATGACATATCTATTCTAATAAATTAGTAATAATATGCATACTGAACATTGTATGCATTTGCAGTCATAATGACAAAATGATGGAATAAGAACAACAACAGGCACCATCATGTTTCTATGATACCCAGAGAAGGCCATGCAAGATTGATACTCCTATTCAATTGCACTATGTAGTAGAAAGACATTGCCAATATCCACTAACAATGACATTTGTTTGGTACTTATTCATTTACTTGGTATGCACCTTTGGTCAAGATGGACATAATGAGTAATGACATTTTGTCTTGGATGTATGTACTGAGCCGAGAAGGCTTAATGGTATCAGGGCAATGTACCCCCTTTAGAAGGACAATTACTCCTACCCCCACTCCCCTCCCCAATCCCCGGGCTAAATACTGGTTGGTGATAAGGTTAGAGTAAAGATTAGGGTTAAGTTTAGGGTTAGAGTTTGGGTTAGGGTTAGGATTAGATTCAGGATTAGGATTAAGGTGGGTCAGGGGAAGGGTCTAGGGTAATTTTCCAGGGGGTAGTTATTTTAGAACCGGCTAAATCATGATAAGATTGGTATATTTTTGCACACAAATTAATGTGTGAATTGTGAGGTGATGACATCACGGCCTCCGCAAATTTGTGCACGAGGTTGTGACCACCATCATTAATTGATGGAAACATCTGAAACTATTTCTTTAAAAAATCCCACAACTCTCTTGAATGTCTTGTCCCTTTTTTTACAAAACTTCCACCATATTATTCATATATGATTTTACTCTCTTCATTAACATGCTGAGGACCTGCACTAGTCTAGTGCCTCTATACCATAATACTCCCACTTGGACTGTGTGTCCATATGATACTCCCATTTGGACTGTTACTGTTTGTCCATAAAGAGTCTGAACTGATATTTAATTTAAGAGTCTACTGCAGGGCTGCCAGCTGTCGTGCAATCAGCGTGAAATTCATACAATTCACCCAATTTATAATGGTCTCTGAAAAACATAATTTCATGCTTAACTCCAAAATAGAAGGTACATTGTAAGAATTAAAAAAAAAAAACCACCCAAAACCAATGTCTCTAAAATCCCTGATATTTTGAACATTTGATATACCCCAGCAATAATTGTGCAGATCTTCCCGCAAGTGTGAGGTCATGATTAGAGTATGAACCTCATTGCACCATTCAAAATGTAAAATTATGAAAGTTCCCACTATGTGGGGACCTCCCCTTCCCCCACCCCCCCCCCCTTCACTTTGCTCATCATATGGTTGGCAGTTCTACTACTTCAGTTTATTAAGGGTAGATAAACCAATAGAAAGCAAAGATGCCTCCCGATGTATTTTACTTAATACCATTTTTCATCTCAAAGTATTATCAAACAAAAATGCATGATCATGCAAAGTATGTTGCTGAATTCATTTGGCTGACTCATATAAGTGCCTGCATATTTCTGAAGAAATAACAAAAGCCAATGATCAAATCTATGCTCGTGCTGTTAGATGAGTATATTATTCTTGAATTTCATCCGCCTGAAAGTTATTTGATCCTAGGCTTCAGAGACGTTCAGACAATATAAAAGGAAGATGCTGCTAGTAAATCTGAGGAAAAGCTGATGTTGGTATGAAGACATCTTATTGCAGCTGCCAGGAACAGTAAATTGGAAGTCGACTCACGTCTTCTACGAATCGAAGAGAGTGGTGAGTCACTTGCGTTGTGCATGAAGAATGAGATTCAAAGAACTTGGCACGCCTAATGAAGTAAAGCACTGGGTCACCCAAACAAAAATATTCCTGTCTTTGGCGGTATTGTGCAGTGATATCACTCATAAAACTATAATAAACTTTAAACATACTTTGCATATCTGCAATTATAAATTAAATTGCCCCTTTGATTTTTTTTCCCTGCTTCCACCCTCATTGCTACAAACTATTTTAAATCTTACAGTCTGTACATAGGTAGATTATTGAATGGTATCCTTCTGGCATGTAGCATATCTATGGTATTCATCTTCACACAGATTTCAGGCTTGGAGATCCTGGTTCTGGTTACTAAAACAGATTGTATTTGTCTTCAACACAAAATAAAATGGTACACCGCAATGAGCAAAAGCAGGGTAAAGATTGAAAAAATGTTGCATTATAGCACATTTGCCTGAACTGAGGATATAAGATATCAAATTTTATGCATGCATGTGTGTGTATGTGTGTGTGTGTGTGTACTGGCATACAGTTGGTTTGTGCAATATGTACATACGCAGTCCCATAATTGCTTTGTTTCTGTCCACTGGGGATGTACATTAGAGTGAACGCTTCTTAGTCAGACTAAACCTTGTACACATTCAAATTAGAAGAGGCCCTGACGCGGGTTATTAACCCCGTGAATATAATCTCTCAACTCCCTCTTTCACTGGCCAAGTTCAAATCGTTTCCTGAAACTCCTCTATGAAACAAAGATGATTAGGGATAGCAATGTATTCAAAGGGATTAAAGACTCTTATCTTTTTTAAACTGTTTAAACTTTTTAAAACTTTTTAATCTATATAATGACCAGCCTGAGT
Source organism: Diadema setosum (assembly GCA_033980235.1). NCBI lineage: Eukaryota > Metazoa > Echinodermata > Echinoidea > Diadematoida > Diadematidae > Diadema > Diadema setosum. The sequence goes on from CM067076.1 coordinate 26,813,871, forward strand.
CACTACACATATACATTCAGAGTAGAGATAGCTAGAGAAATCTTGAAACAGCAAATTTCTGTTTCCTTACAGATGGTGCATGCCCCTTTAAGAAACTAACTGATAGTGATGACTAGTATGGGGGCGGCATTGACTTTTCTATGACTCTTCTGAAGAAAATGTAGCAGGGGCTTATCGGGAGGGCAGATATGTTGAACTCCTACGTGCAATATAATGATCATGATGAGTCCCAAGTACTATACTCAGACAGGTGTCTATGATGGGAAATGCGTGTTGTAGAAAAATCAGTCCCTCCTCAAAGGAGTTAATGTAACAATGAGAGATTAACACAAATCAGGACAGAAGAACAGAAAGAGGTGAGCCAGAGAAGGACATTGCAGGAGATGCATAGAAGATGACAAGATCACAAAATGAATGTCAGACGGGAAAAAAAAAATCTATTCTGATGTGAATTGACCCATATTGTAAACTCTTTATATGCCATGTTTGCACGCCCACTAAAAGTCGATGGCTTGCCAACTTTGCATATTTTGCTCAAACACACAACTGCACACGAATTTATCGATGGATTGGAACTTCTCAAAGTACATAGAGCTTGCATGTATACAGGTGAGGGTGACTGAATAGAGGAGTTCCATAGGGGTTTTCAAGTAAACTGATGATTTGCTGTCGAGGTCATGTCTTAAAAAAGTCATACCTCCGAGACCCATGTGTAATCATGACAAAGAATGCAATTTTGCAGTCTGTTTCTAGGTTCTTGAATAATGGTCATCTGCAAGAAAAATCACCATTATTGCTCCATCGTGAAATTTACATCACAGAAAAACTTACAATATCCCTGACAATTCTGTTCACTGCATTTCTAGCACAAACATTTCTACTGACCAACTACACCACTTTTCAAAAACAAAATGTTTTCCATTTAAGTGCTTATTACATGCGCTGCAGTCCCAAGAGTGATGTGGCACACAGGAGGTTTTATATACACTGTGGCAAACAAATAGAGTATCTATACAGGTTGGAGGAAGGGAAGGGCAGCTGATGAAATACACAGAGGAAGAGTAAGAGAAAGATATGAGAGAAGGATAGACAGATTAGAAATGAGAGAGAGAGAGAAACACAGGGGGAGAAAATGAGACTGCAAGGGACAGCATTCTGAGGTCACAGAGAATTCTATGTTTGCCAAGTAGAGTAAAAGCCTGGAGAGTGGAACCAGGTGTTTGATGCATTTTTAATGGCCACTCAGGAGCAGTGCATTAAATACACAATCAGATCTTGGCGTATATACCATTGGATTTCCTGGGCTGAGCGTACTCACCTATGAAGATGAAGAATGAAAAAAGAAGAAAGATAAATAAGGACTGCAGCTAGTGATCTAATCTATAGAGTGCACTGAGCAAGGTGGTTAAATACAGAACATGACATCTATAGAGGTAACACAATGCACATAACCTCTGAAACTTAAATACAACATTCTATCCACATCGTGGGACCTTGCACGCACATCACAAATAGAATTCACTTGTTCATATCATTTCAGGAAATATATGCCCCCACCCCCCGCTAAAACAACAGGAAAAAAAAAACACACACACACACACACCATCAAAAAAAAAAAAATACATAGAGCAGTGACAATGGTTCTGAAACTGCTATCAATCAAGCCACTCTACTTGTGTATTAAAATAAGTTGTAAAAGTGATGATTTCGTGTGACATAAAATTTTGGCAAAAATGCATACACAGGCTTTATTAAACAAATAAGTCACTGAAAACTTCATATGAAATAATAAAATTCCTGACTTTCAATATTATCATTATTTTTTTTTAAAGATGTGTGCAATGTTTACAGTTTCTGTAAAAATGCTTCCTACACATTGCCAGACGTGCTATGTGTTTTACATAAACACTTATGCTCTACTATACTTTTGATGTGCAATCTAGATGTATGCAAAAGAGAAGTTGGTGTCCTGCATTATTCTTGGGAACTATATTAAGCTCAACAATCTGCACATAAAAGATGCTTTTGCAGTGTTTAGGTCTAGGAGTATAATGTTTTTTAAAAATATGGGGTTCATGGTTTCTGTGAATTCAATCAATGATCACTTCTTTCAAATGTATAAAATGTGTGATGGAATGAAAAATGAACACATCACTGGTATACAGTACATGTAGATGCTGCCAATATAACACATCCACATGTGATTTGTCAAATACTGTGCTCATGTGATGGCAATTAACAACAAGAACAACATTTGATCTATTTCAAAGCACCGGATAAAAATTTCATTTCGTCTAGCTAACTGGGTCATTATACAGCACGGTGCCATTACAGTCCAATTTGCACAACAATTTGCGGCAAGTGGGATGATCATGATTTTAGCGACAGGCTGGTTCCTGCATCGACTATTATCAAACAGATTGAGCATTCATAGGCATTCACGGTGAAGCAAATTTGTGCAAAGCAGACCGCCCACATTGCAGCACAATACTAGCAAATCTAACGAGAAGATATTGTACGTGAGTGCTGCATGGGCATTCCATGGTAATGCAGAGGATCTAGCTCAGGTCACTTATAAATATAATATTCATTTGATAGAAACATTCGTTCCTCTTTAATTTAAAAAGAGTTTGTTTACAGGCATGTACATGTATGCATGTACTGTAAACCATGATATTCTAGCGGCACAAAATTTTTGTGAATTAGATCTGATGGCCTTTTTCGCGTCATGAAATTTTTGCGAAGTGCCTCTGGCATTCAATGCATATAGTGCAGACAAGAGCCTTTGCATGCATTTTAATTTCAAGAATCTTAGCTCTCGCAAAATTAAAATGCATGCGAGCATTCCTCGTTTTATAGTTCCTCAGTGAAACACTGGAAGAAAATATTTCAAGTCATTGTCTATACCATACCACACACAGGTTAACAACATCAGACAAAACAGCCACAGATACAAAGTGTATGCCGCTGTCAGGCATCCCTGCCCAGGAAATATTTCCTTGAAAGAATCTATTACATGTAAATGCTATTTATGGCACACAACCGGAGTAAAATCATATCAGACTGCGATGCTAGGAAACAATCAGACATAGAGCGGGCAGTGCGATTTGACATTCATCATCTTTCCGTTATTTCCTTGAAATGACCTTTAGAGAGCCATTTTGTTATACAGATTTGCAATATCAGTCTGGCAAACATACCAACTCTGCTTTGAGTATATAAATATCTCAGTATCAACAAAGATGCCATATAAAACTGCTCGCTGACTGATGTTTTTGATACATCATAAGAGCAAATATTTTGTCTGCTAATAGCTTGCCTTCATATCTACTCCAATATACCTTCAAATCTGTCTATAGTGAACACCGAAGGGAGACCAAAAAAAAAAAAAGGCCATTAAAGACAGGTGGTTGCTACAGACAGGGTGGTTAATGGTTTTTTTTTTTTTGTGTGTGTGTGTGTGTGTGTTTTTACTCAGGGGAAATCGTGTTTAGCAGCTGTTTATGGCAGATTGCCACTATATAGACAGGTTGCCTATAAGGCAGGTTTGACTGTATACATTATTTGTCACTGTAATTCTAATATTGATTAAAATGTACGTGTAGGAACATTTGTATACATCCAAGAATATAATATGCAAAATGTTTTGCTGTTGATGAATAGAACAAAAGCAATGCATTCTACCACTATTTTTATCACAGAAATCAAGTTGAATTTGTTTTGAAATGAACAGAATTATACTGCTCAGTATAATAATATAATAATATAATAAGATAATATGATAATATCATAATAATATAATATAAATGAAATATCAATAATGTATTAATGTAATTACTGCAAGGAAAAGCAATAAAAGCATTGTGAAAGTCACAATAAATGACAATTGATGACATATTATGGTACTGCTAAATGAGCTATGGCTATGACTGGTGTGCAGGGCAGTATGGAAATCATCCTAGTTTCACATCTAGCCTAGATATCACTACTTGTTTTGATTGCACACATATGCAAGATGTGCAAAGGTCCCTTGTCCATTTTGTTGGAACAAATATTACTGTACTTCATAAATTTTCAACTATTTGCCACTTTATGCATATCAAATATTTAATTCATGAATAATTAGTTTATTTACCTTTCATCTCCATCATTACAAGCCACGCTGTTTGATTTTTTTTTTCATTTTAGGTTTGAATAATTAATAATACACTAGAATCATGGCCCAGGAATATATGTACAGTGTATGTACTATATTTAGAATTATACTCTCTGTGCACAGCATTGCATCTAATATTTCATTGAAATTTCTAAGAATCCTAACTGTGTTTGGCAGACTGCCAGAAAGTCAGCAATGACACACAAATTAGCTGAGTATTATCCCTCTAGCTGTATAAAGGATGTGGGCCTTGAAAATGCTCCCTCAAATGCTGCTGTAACTAGATCCCACAGTGTGATGAAAAAAACAAAATCTTGATTTTGGCATTTGGTACCCTGGATACGCCCGAGAGGGCGACTGAAATACGGGGGGAGGGGGAACAGAGAGAAAACAGAGGAGAGACTGAGGCAGACAGGCAGGAGAAAGGCATGAAAACAAGGTAAAGCAAATTACCAGCTTAAATCCTGCGGATTTGTATCCTTCAGACTGCTCTCATTAGATGGATTTATGATTAACAGCAGCACTGTTAATGTTTAATGGCTATATAGCCCAATATCGCAAAAAACAAAAACAAAAACCAAACAAAAACAAAACGTGGCTGAAACTGTTTCATAAATACTCTGTAGGTAAGACTTGATTTTGTTCAAAGCCCTTGCTCAAAATTGGTTTCATTCAGCAAGATAGGGAGAACACAAGACATTGTATTAACAACCTTTGACATTTTCACGTTTGAGTACCATTCAACATACAAGTGCAGTGTAGTTCTTACATACACACAGTTGATTGAACAGAAAGGCCCGTGACGCAATGCACGCATCATGGAACACCCCCGGCCTTTACATGACACTTGAATTTCAAGTGGCTTACATGGTGATACAGTGAAGGTCCAAGTGGCATAAAGATGTCACTGGGGAAACAGTCGCATGGTTGAGGGAATTAAGGGACATTGCATCACACATAGTGTGGCAATACTGTTACCCCAGATTTGACAAAAAGCAGAAATAATCAGTCTAACCCATGCAGACACTTGAATTTCAAGTGGCTTACATGGTGATACAGTGAAGGTCCAAGTGGCATAAAGATGTCACTGGGGAAACAGTCGCATGGTTGAGGGAATTAAGGGACATTGCATCACACATAGTGTGGCAATACTGTCACCCCAGATTTGACAAAAAGCAGAGACAATCAGTCTAACCCATGCAGTCTTTGTCTATCTATCTGCTGTCTTTCACAGCTTTAAATGGCTTCAATCTGTTCCTCAGGTTAAAGCTGCTTTCACTATCTACATGTATATCTTTCTCCCTTTCTCTCTGTCTTAAAGGTGCATGGTTCCGGTGTTTTAGTCAAATGCGTACACGGGCGCATGGCGCAAGTTTCCTATAGAGACCTATGCTATCGACTCCTCTTTGGCGCTTACGCTGTGGCCCACTTCCCCGAGTCCGAAGAAGTCCGATCCAATGATTTGGCTAAGGGGATGACAGCTTTAGCAAACATCTTTTGTGATGTCATAATAAGAAGGACATATGCATGCACCATAGCATTACTACAGACTGCGTGATGCGCAGAGAAAACAACGAAGGCAATGTTACCTAGCAACACCTACGCGCTTTACTCTTGATGACAGCTCAACTTCGGCAATCTTCCTATCAATGCTAACGGTGATTGGCAGTATCATCAACAGCGCCCTCTACACTACCTGGACTATGCACCTTTAACTTTTTATACACTTGCATTTCATATTTATTCTGAATGGTTTCTACTGCTCTGTGTAATTCTCTACCCCTTCTTCAATCATTCAACTTTTTTTTTTTCTGGCTAATACATAGGTATCTCTCTGTATTTCATCAATCTTTGTCTCTTCTTCAGTTTGAAATGAAGAAATCCAAAACAGATTACTTGCCAAATATTGCTGTTTTTGAGACACTTTACTACAAAAATGTACCCCATTCTCAGTAAATGGTAGTATTACAGGCAATGGTCACTGGTTACATGGCTATTTGCACAATGTGAAAGCTATAATGCTCTTTCTGTTTTTCTTTGTTTGTGGTGATGCTGAACATAATACATATATGAAAGGGATCTATAAGTTTTGGTTGAGACCTAATTTCAGGTTTCTAACATTTTTTGGTGAGATAATGAGAAACCTCTTATGAAATATGAAAGAGCATGTAATTCCATGAGAAATTAAATGTTTATTTGATAAAAACTGGTTTTGAAATGGCTGAGATATCCAAAACAGAGCGATTCTAATAAAGTGTGGGACCCACACTTTTTTATGATCGCTTTGTTTTACTTTGTTTTTGGATGTTTCAGTCATTCCAAACCTGATTTTCATCAAATAAATTTTGAATTCCTCTTAGAATGGTATGCTCTGTACTATTTCATAAGTGTTTTCTTGGTATCTCACAAAAAGTTAAAAGCCCAATTCTCATCTCCACCAATACTGTACCACCCCTTTAAGAGTGGAAATTTTTGTGGTGTTAAATTTTTACACATTTCACACAACCAGAAACTAGTGCAAAAATATCAAAGCATTCTAATATTTTTGCATGCCATATGTTCCAGTATTTGAGGTCTTGATTCTACAGAATTAAAGACGTGCGAAACTCATCTTTTACCCAGCCAAGCATGAAAAATTACTCACACGAAAATATCCACTTTTACAGTAGTATGGTTACCTGTCTCCCTCATTTTTTTTTTTTTGGTTGTCCTTGTATTATTCACTGTTTTCAATGACAGTCTTCAAGTCAGTCAACTGCACAAGATCAACCAAAAGCCACATATTTTGGTACCGCAAAGTGATCAGCAACATCTTCTGATACAACTATACCTCATACTGATATATCTCTATTTCTGTCACCATTCATCATCATCTGTGTGCTTGAAAGAGCTAATTTCCTGTATTCAACAGAATTCATACCATTCTGGTCACAATGAACTCACATAATTTACAACAGCATGGTACAGCTACTGGTCTAATTGAGCATGATCTTGATGTCACAGAGGTTTAATATATCATACCCTATTTTTACACCATATACATAACAGAGGTGATAGCATAATTACCCATGGCATCCCTGTATTGTGCAAATACATGTACACACACACACACACACACACATTCTCACAACTACACACAAACACATACACAAAATACACAAAGAAGCTATGGCAGTGACTGTATCATGATGAACAACGAATGACGCCCAACACATGATGCCTTCATGATTTCCATGAATAAATCATATCATTAATATTCATGAGAAACTAGTGACATTAATACCCCAGATTGGAACACATTATTTGGGTATCTAGGACACCCTACAACCTCAGCTCTTCTAAAAGGCACACAACACAGCCACACACAGTATATTAAATTGTCTACACTGTATGGCGGACAATGAACACACGGTAGGGCCCTAGCCCCAATGCACCGGTCTGGGAGAGTATGCTCGGTGCTATGCATGATTAATAAAGCGGAGGGAAGACGTTGGAAGGGACTCGAGAGGTGGGTTTCCACGGTATCAATCCCTACACAAGACTGGCTAGTCAAGGATATCTCATATCACATCGTGCCACTCGGGAGGATCAATGCCCAGATTGCGGATCGGTGGAAGCGAGCGGATTACAACCACATTTGCTCCTTTCCTCTTGGGGTTTATAAACCAATCGCCGAGAATAGATCTCTCGAATAATTTGTTTCTCCGCAACTTTTTAATCAAGTTTATGTGATAAACGAGACATTCTCTGCTCTAATCTGAACCATCATTGTCAAGCATGAAGGTGCTCGGTCTTTAGTTGCACTCTGAGAAACTACCCATGTGATACTGTTATACTGGTTCTGTGTTCTGTTGAAATCACATAAAATACCTTTAATAAAGAGCAATTGGTGTGTTCAGTAGCCATCGTTACAGAAAAAATAAATAAATTGTGATGTTATCTGCTTTATCTTAACCCATTGAGGACAGACTGATTTTGCCACAACACACATTTCCCACACACACCCACCCGAGTATACTTGGGACTCGTCCTCAACGGGTTAACGGTACACAGAGACACTGTGTGTTCCAAGGAGAATTTCATGCCACACAGTTTTATCAGTGTTTCAGAAGAGACAATCTCAGAGATGCCTACCACTTTGAGAGAAAAACAGGATGGACTATTTGTACCTAGTAGTTACTATGAATGATCCAATAAATTCAACTTTGTGAAGGTACTGTAGTTTGAAACTAAAATGGTATTTGAATGGCTTTTGCTTTGTTTGAAACAAACTTTGTCCCTGTAACCTGTCTTTTCTGTTTAATGTACTTATGTATCATTAGTATTACAGTAAGTTCAGAAAAAACTCACCTTTTGCAATATCATCATTCAAAACAAAACTCACACACACAAACAAATGTTTGTACGTACAAGTTAAGAAGGGGAAAAGAGAAATCTACGAAAAACCGCTCTGCAAAGGCTCACCCGAGTCTGAAGTTGATGATTTCTTGGGCTTTTCAAGGGACGACAGCTTCTGCCGTTTGAGGGCATTGGCCAAGTCTTGAGCCTTTTCCTCATCGTACGGTCGGTCAGCGAGCGGACTGACCAACACAAGTACATCCTCGACGTTGACCACCACTGGCTCGGAGAAGAGACCAGTCCAGGAAAAATCCACATAGATCCTACCTGAAATTGGAAAAACAGCAATGGAAAAAACAACAACACGTGACTTAAATTGGGAATTAAACCGAAATACATGTTAGTATGTGGACTGAGTGAATGCAGACACTTACAAGTGAATGCAGACACTTAAAAATGATATCGTTGCAGTCTGCTTATCCAGCGATAGCTGTACCAAAACTTTAGATATGAAATATTCCTAACTTTTGAACGGATTGTCTGATTTTCTTCAAACTTCAGATGTGTGCTCCTGCTGTCTTAGTGAGAAGAATCTTTTAAAACTTTTGTAAAAATTGCTTTGGCATTTCTGCTAAGATCTGAAATAGCTGCGGCCAGCAAAGAGCGATTGAATAACAACAGCAACATAACGTAATAACAAAGTAATTCTCTAGAAGTCCCCTCCTTTTAAAAGCGACTGCTTTAAATTTAATAGATGATGGTTGTTCGGTCTATTCCATATTCAATATGTGAAACAGGAAATGGAGTGGTTTCACATTCTGAACAATTTTCTGAGTTCACTGGACCTGTTGCAAACAACATCCCAGTAAAATGGATTGGATTTCTTTGTTGATGGCTCTGAACATTCTGAAGACATTTATGAGACGAGAGATAACATCAGGTAGCCAGTTTCCTGGTAGAAGAATGCTATTCCCTGCACGTGCACTTCAGACCTTTTTGCACACAACACAAATGTCACTTAGCGAGCATCAAATCACCCTCCTTCCAATGCTTGTTAATGTGTTTCATGGAAACCATTGACTCTAAGCTCCAAAAGTGATAAGGTTTATGAGCCAGCTCTATTTTTTATTGTATTGGTGCAGATGCCATTACCAGTCTTTGAGATGAGCTCAAACCCATTGTTCGGAAAATGTCAAAGTACCAAAGAGCAGATGGAATGTTGGATGAATTGTTGAATGCAAAAATGGCACAATCAAGGTACTTGCATACAACTAGCTCGATCTCGGGGGGATAAATGTCGAGCACAAATATTTGCCAATGCAATACGGCCCGGCAGCCAAGTGACAGTCAACAATTCCGATCAGGCGATCGATGGATGACATACACACACACACACAACACCTGCAGGCATATTATCATGGCTTGGAAACACTGCTTACAAGTATAAAATCAGAGTGACTCTTATGATTTAACAGAAACCAAACAGACAACACTGTGATGGTGCTGAGAAATTGACAGGGAACGGCAATACAATAATAATAATAATAATAATAATAATAATAATAATAATAATAATAATAATAATTATAATAATAATAATAATAATAATAATAACAATAATAATAATAATAATGATAATAATAATAACAATAATAATAATAATAATGATAATAATAATAATAATAATAATAATAATAATAATAATAATGATAATAATAATAATAATAATAATAATAATAATAATAATAATAATAGAATTGCACAGCTGCAGCACTTACCTATATGTCCTGCAGTAATTTCAATAGGAAGGTTCAACTCTGCCTGTAATTTAAAAAAGAAAGAAAAAGAAACTGCATAATCTTGACAAAGTCATGCAGCATGATCGTTGTACTGCCAAGTCCCAAGAAATATGGATTACCACTGTAACATAAATTGTATCTAAGGACCACAATGTGCTCAGAAATATTTCTTGTATAACAGAGATTGAAGGTAGGGAATCCCATTTGCATGCCTTAATGAAGAGTTGTGTAAACACAGTGGTATGTTGAAGAGAGTATCATTTTAGAAACTCACATTAAGTATTGAAAGTGGAAGGTAACATTTAGTACATTTTTATTGACCGCTAGATTTTGAATTGAATTTTTTTCGGGGCTCACTGTAAATTCCAGTACATTACTAGGCTACCTTTGCAGACCCATGCACTGCATGTGTGTCCATCATGTATATTTTGTGAATAAAGTTCATCAAAACTTACAAACATTTCTATATACATTCTTGCCACACACTCTATATGTTATTACATCAGCTCTTATACTTTTAGATTTGTGTTTATAGATAAAAAATCCAGAAGACTGCAATAAAAAGGCTTAAGTGTGGCTGACACACAGAACTACTGAGTACAGTAGTTGAGTTTTGTGCATTATTCAAATTATAAATAACTGTTGACTTCCAAATTTCTAAGCAGTGGCCTAAACAAGCCCCCTGAGGTTCATATTTAATGTTTTGCTGCATTTTGGGAGTTCTGTAAAAGGTATCCCCTACATTGTACCTTTAAATCAATGTGAAAGTCCCAAGTATATTTCATACTGACGGAATTAAATACACATGTATGTACAGTATGCGTTGCTTATGAAGGATTTGTATGTAATACATTGTATGTACAATGTATCAACATGTGTATAAATTTGTCTATGCCACAAATGTTTCTACAAAAAGTGTAGTTTTAAAAACAAAATCTACAATTCAATACATCTTTTGCTTTGATTGAGTATGAGTAAACCTTTTAGTATTAAAATTGTTTACATTTGAATATTTACTTGCTATTAATCAGTTGCATAGCATCTGTTACTGTAGTGCTAATAGTTTAAATTCAATGTGTTGGTATGTTCTACAGCAATGTCATATATCACAATGTTTGTTCTCGTCTGTGTATCTCATAAACGCACTGTACATCCGGTACATTTTTACCACATAACAAATAGCACTGCTACCTACTTTTCTGAAGAAAAAAAAATCATAAACAGAAAATCAACAAAATGTAGCCATAAAATAAGACTTATTATCTGAATAAGATGCATTGTATCTAATAGCGCTGTTGGATAATTTGTGTTGGCATGTTCTACAGTGTACAGCAGTGTTATGTATCACAATATTTGTCCATATATATCTGTGTAGCTCATAAATGCACTGTACATCCGGCACTGAAGAAAAAACATTAGATATGAAATAGCCTGCAGTGTTGTGAATAGTCATCACAACAATTTTTATCACAGAACAAATAGCACTGCTACCTTCTTTTATGGAAAAAAAAAACCCAAACAAATCATACACACACACACACACACACACACACACACACACACACAAATGTATCCATAAAATGAGACTTATCTGCAGACTTACCAAGGCTTCAGACTTCAACTGCAGATCAGTCAACTCTAGGCTACCTGGAAATAGAAAAAGAAAATAAAATTGTTAATTGACTGGTACTCCATTCTACATGGTACTGCCCTCATTGAATTGTATCAGCAGAAAAAAAAACAAAAACAACATGCTCATTGATAAATTCTGCTGTGAAATTACAGGATCTGTGTAAATGTAATTACAAGAACAAACATTGAACCATGTAGTACCAGATTGTTTTCTTCTTCAATGTTGACCTTACAGGCAGTCATGGTGCATATGATTTACTATTAAAGTCAGGTTATTAAAGGTTGTTGGGTCTACTAGTCTATTATGACATGGCTGGTTTTCTAGGTATTGGTTATTTGCATGTTGGGGATCAGGTATTAAAAAATGTAAATACAACAATGAAAATCATTAACAAATATTTGTAAAGTGAACTAGCCAAACATTTACCTGGTAAACAGAGAAGTGGATATGCAGAAATTTGTGCACTTATGTGCAATTCTGGGGCATGTTTATACACCATGTATGTTCTGAGATTGGGCCAAATGAGTTTTATCAAAATTGCATACAGTAGAATAAAGGAAGTTTATCAAGACTTGTATACAGCATCACATATCTTCACTGAATTTTTATATTTAAGTCAAAAAGCACATACAATTGTAGCATGCAAATGACATTAAGGGAATGATGTCATCAATTCAAAACTTTTCTATTATATACAACAACAAAAAATTGTACAAAAATATCATGAAATCATGTTCTGGATACTGTATAGATACTTTGGCAACTAAGATTTCATCACCCCAAAGTCTGTCATTATTGCTTCTAGGACAATATCAGAAAATTGATGAAAAGAATACTAATTTGTTTGTTTTTATCTAATATAAAAAAAGGAAAGATCAGTGCATATGTCAGTGGCAGACTCCTGAGGCCATGACACAATAACATTATCTCATTAACTTGTGCAGTTGCTACAACTACTTAAAGGACAAGTTCACCTTCATAAACATAAGGATTGAGAGAATGCAGCAATATTAGTAGAACACATCAGTGAAAGTTTGAGGAAAATTGGACCATCGATGCAAAAGTTAGGAATTTTAAAATTTTTTTGTGTTGGAACCGCTGGATGAGGAGACTACTAAGGCTCGTGATGTCATATAATATGAGTACAACAGTATAAAGAAAATGTAAAGAAAATTCAACATATTTTCACTGTTTTTCGCATAATAAAAAAGCACTTGACTTGCCTCTTTCTAAAGGCAATGGGAATAATATTACCCATAACATATGTCAGTAACGAGTCAAGGGAATGTGTATTTTTTTCAAAAGATGAAATTTCGTGAAATTCTCTTTATATTTTCCTTATATTGTTGTACGCATGTGACATCATACACTGCAGTAGTCTTCTCATCAAGCGGTGACTGCACAAAAACTTCAAAAATTCATAACTTTTGAACAGATTGTCCAATCTTCCTCAAACTTTCAATGATATGTTCTACTAATATTGCTACATTCTCTAAATCCTTATGTTAATGAAGGTGAACCTGTCCTTTAAGCCAGTCCTTTGTGGCCACACATGTATTCAACTTTAAAATTCCAATATACTTCCTCATTGCATGGCTGATTTTTATGTTATTATCCAGATGGTGCTGAGTTAAAAACTAGAAGACATGTTGGCTCATGCTGGGGTACAGCTCTCCCTTTCTCTCTCATCTTCTCTATCATCTCATCATGTGTGTTGTCTCTTCATATTTTCCCCTGCTTCATACCTTGTCCATAAAAGCATCTCTCCTCTTTTTTTTTTTTTTTCTCTCTCTCTCTCTCTCTCTCCAATCTCTGTCTCACTGGTTTCACTTTCCTATCCCTGTTCCTATTCAGGTCACACCTGGCATGTTTATCATTTTATTAAACTGGTCTGGCTTTTTTTTGTTCTGTTTTGTTTCTATTTTTGGGTGTGTGTGAGTGTGTGGCGTGTGTGTGTGTGTGAGTGTTTGTGTGTGTTTTGCCGAAGGTTTTTTCAATGAGTATACTGTACAAGCAATGTAGTTAATGCCAAATGTTCATAAAATGATGATGATGATGATGTTGTTGTTGTTTAGGGGTAGCTATCAATTACAGCCCAGTGATGTGTTTTTATACCTACAGTTGTATTACAGCATGTCATCCTTTGACATAGTAGTATGCCAATTTTCTGACATTATACTACATGTATACTGTACATGGATGTTTACTGCATCTAAAATGTATTGAGAGAAAAAATTCTGCAATGGACTTCACTCATATTGAATATGCAGAGTGTAATTCTATCAGTCTGACCTACGATGTAGTTCAAGTACAAGTAACTTAGTATTATGGGCCAGGAATGCATAGGTTTGAATGATTGCAAATACAAAATGTACTGTGTGCGCATCCTCCATCAAAAATAGATGATGATTTCCATGACGACACACAACCAAGAAGCACGAAAATCAAAAGAAAATAGAACTTGTTGACAAGAAATGCTCATCGCAAGAAATTTGAGCCCCAAACACCCGTGCGTTTGACGTCACTGCTAAACCAGTCGACTTAATTGGGTGTTACAAATTCACCTGCCCGGGGCAAGCACTCGTCACTACGGAGCAAGTAAAACGATTTTTAAAAGCATTTTGCTCCTTAAAATGCATTGTACCCTTGCCCATGCGCCCATTCAAGCACATATATTTTGTCATGCACTCCTTAACCCTTTGTACGCTGTGAGTGCCTACTGGCAATGAAAATCACACAGCATTGTACAGTATACACTGTCCAAAGTCCCTGGTACAGAAAGTGCTTAATACTGTAACCACATGACAGAAAACTGATACACTGCCTACAGCCAGTCTCTCTTCTCCCCCCCCCCCCCCCCCACCCCATCCCTTCTCATGTTTACTACCGTCTGGTGACTATCACATGACTACAGGAGTTCAATCAATCATTGGAGTCTCATCCATCAAGGCACACAGATCACATGTATGATTGATTTGGCAATGGACAATAGGCAGAACTAATGGCCGGATACTTGCACTGAAGTACGTGTACGCTGAAAGAGATACTTGTTTAAAAAAACAAAAACAAAGCAAAAACAACTAGAAATGTCGCTATGGCAACTGATGCCTCCGCCATAATGCATGATTCTCCCAATAGGTGTATTAGTATTATGTCTTCACAATGTGAGATTAACAGTTTCACATAACTGGCAAAATATTGAAATGACAGGTTTGTCAGAAATATATCTTGAATGTTTACTTGATCTACGTTTGCTATAATTGTCTATTAAAGATTGCAGGTACATGTATTTGGGGAATTGAGGATTTTTACTTGACTTAATTCTGACTAACCCTTTTATAAGTTTATGCATTGAGTAATTTTCAAGGTATAAAGAAAGAGTGTAATTACAGTATAAAATAGATTTTTTTTTTTCATTTAAACCTGGCCTTGACCCTTAATCTTTGACCTTTGACCTTCTGGCAGGAAATTTCCAAGAGAATCTCCATTAGGTAATACATGTATATGAAGTTTTAAAAATAATAATGCAAGCATTGCATATATACTAGTATATGAGGGAAATAGTAAAATGTTGACAAATTAACCTTGACCTTTGACCCCCTGACTACAACTGTATTGACCCATGACCCCTAAATTCCCTAGATATTTGTAATCCCTGCCAGTCAGTACATGTGTACACGTATGTACCAAGTTCCATGAAGATACATTGAACCATTTGTGAGAAAAGTGAAATTGTAACATTTTCACCTAATCTTTGACCTTTTGACCTTTGACCTTATGACATGAAACTCTCTCTGGAGAATCTTTATGCAGTAGTACATGTCTACACTAAGTTTCAAGAAAATACCTTTGGGCATTGCATGGGTATGGGGAAATAGCAACATTTTTAGCATTTGACCGTGACCTTTTGACCTTTGACCTCTTGCCAATATCACTAAAATCTACTCAACTAATTTCCGTATCATACATCATCCTTGGACCAAGTTTGGTGAAAGCTGCTTCATCCAGTTTTGAGTTACATATACCATGTATCATGTAAAAAGATAAATGTTAGGATTTGACCTTGATCTTTGACCTTTGACCTCTGTCCGATTTCACTCAAAAATTAATCAAGTAATTGTCCCACCATACATCATTGGTCAAAGCTTGGTGAAGTTTGCTTGATCCAGTCTTGAGTAATCGCGTAAACAGATACAATTTCATGATTTGACCTTGACCTTTGGCCGATTTCACCCAAAATCTAATCAAGTAATTGCCCCATCATACTTTATACTTGGACCAAGTTTGGTAAAATTCCAGTCAATATTACTCAAGTTATTGCGTAAACGAATGCGGACGTACGTACGGACGGACAACCCGAAAACATAATGCCTCCGGCACCACTTCGTGGCGAAGGCATAAAAACAACACTGCATCTGAACTACAACATGCACCAGTCAAAATATGAAGGCCCCTATACGGTAGGATCATGTCATGTGGACACAAAAATGTGTGCACATCCATCTTCACACCAATATAAACACGTACATCACACACAAACACACTTATTACAAAGATGTGGACTTGCTTCGGCCATAGAACTAACACAACACATACAGTTGTGCCTCCATGCTTTCAGTACCAAAGGTAAACAACACACACACACACACACACACACACTTCCCAAGTGGAGACAGATTCTGTAGACTCATTTGCATACCTTTTGAGACAGGTGGCTTCATCTGGGTGGTTAAACTGCAAAAATGTGATGCACAGTCACCACCATCTACAGTAGATATCGGGATTCCAATGAACTGAAAGACCACTATGGACCAACACGACGATTCTAATGGACACCTGTTTATTTATCCATTATACTGTCCTCGACAAATAAAGAAATCTGAATTTGAATCTGAATTTCTTTGTCTGTCAGTAGTGAGTGGATGGCTAAATGTCTGGTCTCATGAAATCAGGAAAGATACAGGTACATGTAGTTACATGGGAAAAGAGGGTCCTACTCCTTCCAGGCTGTCCCGATTAAAGGATGTGTGCAGTTCTGGTTGAGGTGAGGATTTAGCTTTTAACGTTTTGCGAGATATTCAGAAACCACTCTATGAGATGTCAAAGAGCATGCAATTCTAAGGGGTATCAAAAGTTTATTTGATGAGAATTGGTTTTGAAATGGCTGAGTTATCCAAAAACAAGGTGAAACAAAGAGATCCTAATAAAAGGCGTGGCCTGTCGCCTTCTACTCTTATCACTTTTTTGGATATCTCAGCCATTTGAAAACCAATTTTCATCGAATAAACGTTGAATCCTTCTTAAAATTACAGGCTCTTTCCTATTTCATAAGAGGTTCTCATTATCTCACTTAGGAATGTTCAAAACATGAATCCCCATCTCGACCAGTACTGTACAGCCCCTTTAAGTGGAGGCAACTGTACTTTGTAATGTGTGGTTTGCCTATTTTATATTCGTGAGAGAATCAATCAGGACGGGGTTCAGGGCCATAATGCAGTAACAACAGCAAATCTCAGGGATTAAACCACACATGAGACACTCATGAATGATTTCAGTATTTAGTCTGTTGGGGTGGAATAGCGCAGCTACTGCAGGCAGGACAATGCAGTTTCCCATGTTGCCTCATTGTAAATTTTGCATCAAATTTCTTGGTAGACACATTTTCTACGTAATGCCTACATACCGTAGGCACATACTTGAGGAGCCAGACAATGAAATAAATCAGACAACTCTAATCATAATGACAGATTTTACAATCACACTGTAAAAGAAAAAAAAAATAATGGCTTACAGACAAAACTTACCACATGACTTTCCATCACAAAATCTTATTTTTCCTGGCATGATATGTGTGCAAACATAAGACTGGGCCCCCATGCTATATGAATGCATCTTAAACAGTTTGTATGTTATATTTCAGCATGTATTGCCAGGGGCAAGTTTTGAAAAATTTGATTTCGACTTTCATACATGTACAACATGTAGTCCATGCAATCAATGCTTCATCTATAGGCCGACGCTGCATATTACATTCTTCAAAACAAAACCTGGCCTGTTTCCTATGTGATAAGGTTTTCATGATAGAAGCTACTCTGGTGGAATGATATTTGATGTACATTTGTACAGTGTACTTACATTACAATGATAAAATGATGGGGAGTCATAAAATTCAGTAATTTAAACTATTGTTATAACTGTATACCAGTGTATATGTTACTACTTATGAGAAAATGAAAATATATTTCTCTTGATCTGTGAAGGACTTTTGTAAATTACATTTAGAACAGAGAATGTGTATGAATTATTCTTTTTTAATAATAGCCTAAATAATGCTCATAACTGATAATCAAATAGATTACAGAAAGAGCACAGACTCCGCCAAGCAGCTCACTTACATTTGTACATGCATGCTGAAAATTTCCCTACATTGTATTTCCTATGATTATATGATAATAGGCCCATTTTCACTGCTTAACTTCCACAAGTTTAATATCAAAATTGTGATGTTAGACCACCAGTGTAAATGGGTTTTATTCTATCTCACCCGAGTCTAGTCTACCTCATACTACACTATACAAACCTGTACATGTTGCACCTCGAACATGCGCTCAGTGTGCATTATATGCACACCTCAATACGCACAGCCTGAATTTCTTCATTTGTTTGCCCCACTTGCCAATGAAAACCCTTGGGAAAAAAAAACCACTTTATGGATCAAGACGATGGTGCAGATCACTACCAAAAGTTAGATCATCTGTTTCTTGCATTATTATCAACATTTTCCGTAAGCTTCATCTAAATCTGTTCACAAGTTTTAAAGATCCTGTTTACCTTTGGGAGCAGTGATTTAAAAAAGAATTCAAGGTATCACCTTTGATGCATATAGTAGGTCTGTTGTATCACAAAACACCCTACACCATATAAAACTCTTGCAATAAAGCCTAAAATACAATTGTATATTAAGGAGATATCACTATTTTTCTAAATAAATCATACCTGTAGATGGTTTAGTCTGGAAACATTTTTATCATAACTATTTTTCACATTTTGTGTATTCAACAACACTTAACATCGATTGAAATACAGATTCAATTTTTTACATGTTTCTATCCCTACCTCACATTTCAGAATGCTGGGTTTTTGTTTCATGTGCAAATGGTAAATTATGCCTTTCACACTAAAGTTATTTTGCACATAGACAGACAAACAAACCAACGCCTACAAAAACATCACCTCCTTGGGCTGAGGTAAAAATGGGGGCACTGGTGCAAGTAACGCCATCCTCTTTGCTCTTTTCCCCTCCCACTTCATATCATCATTCTTAGAAGAAGGATGTAAATAACCAGATCTAATCTGATTTGGCGGGTGGGCTATAACTACCTGCAATGGGCACATGGCTCATCCATCATTTTTATTAGATCCCATTAGCCCAGGGCTGGCCAATTATCACACCATAGAGTAAACACACCTGGTTTTGCTCATCAATGTGTATACAATGTTTGTGAGAGTATGTAGGTGGGAGAAATACAGGTTATAAGGGGGTAGGCATTACATGTGTAGCTTTAGGAGCAACTCTTCCATCAACATTTCCTATGATATGTAAAGTTAATCCTACAGAGGTACCACTGTTCCCAAGCATAGTCACATTAGGCATGATGGTATGATGGAAATTTACAAGCTCCAAAATTCTCACATTGTTACAATATGTCAAGTAGTCCAAGGTAGACAAGGCAAAATAAATGGAAACAAGAGATTAAAGCAGAGGAGTGAAGATATATTCTGAAGTATGATTTTTCTTCTTTGCCCCCCTCTGTTCAAATAAAATTTGCTTATAAAGATAATCTTCACCCTCTGCTAAATAATATGTTGTTTTCATGGTACAAACATGTTGTACTAATTCAATGTCATGCTGAAGCTGGAAGAATTACATACATCTTGTAAGTACCATGATTAAGGAAAACTCAATGATAGAGAATCAGCTTATGAATATTGAAAAACTCTTAAGAATGCTACCATACTAATAATACAACACACTGGGTAATGAACATACAGGATGGTACACTTTAAAAAAAAAAAAAAAAAAAAACCCAACCAAACAAAGTTCAGCCTGGTCTGAAGAAAAAAAGAAAAAGAAAAGATGATTCCTCTCCATCTGTTATCATAAAACTGGCGTGTACATGACCCCAGTAAGAAGTGACTACTTTCATATCTACTGTTGATGTACATTATGTCGGGCATAGACCACATTGCAGAATGCTGTCACCGATTTGACACATGGTACATGTAATAAGGCATGGTCAACTTTCTGCATGCACTTAGGAAATTTCTCATTTCTTGCAAAACTATGCATGGGGGGGGGAGGGGAGAGTTGAAACTGAAACTATAGGGACTGTAAAACGAGGAATGTTCACGAGCATTTTATTTTCGTGGATTTCGCAAGAGCCAAGATTCGCAAAATTAAAATACACTTCAAAGTTCTTGTCTACACTATATGCACTGAATGTTAGAGGCAACTCGCAAAAATTTCATGCCTTGAGAAAGGCCGTCGGCTCCAATTCACGAAAATTTCATGCCGCGAAAATATCGTGTTTTACAGTAGTTTTGTATCATTTAAACTACACATAGTTTTGTTGGTTAGTAGCATAGCCACATGATCAAACTTCTGGAAGTTTATCAGGAAGCAAACTACACAAGAGTTTCATGCAGTGAGACAGTGGCTAATTGTGTACATGTACATGTATACGTGTCACTATACTCTGGCTGATGATATTTGCCAAGAAGCTGAATTCGATAATCCACAGAATTCTCACTGCAAAAACAGTTTACTCTGAATTTTCAGCTTTTTCTTTTTCAATGGGGCTATATGATCTTCTTCTGCAAACAAAAAGGCTTTCAGGTTTCATGCTGTGGGTGGTGAGTTATTACACAACTTGATGAAATGTCAAAACATGTAATCCTGTCCATTAAAGAATACGGCCTTAGCACCAAACCGTGTCTACAGTCTCTTCTGTAAAGCATGATAGTTATCAGCACAGCAAGGGTATGGAAAAACAGTGAATAAAACTGCACCTGAAGCAGATACTGTTTGACACCTTTCTGCGAGCATCAAGCACTCTCATTAATCTCTGGGTGTCTGCAAACAGGTAATTATTGCCAGGAATGACCACAGGGGTACACGCTTTGGAGGCTAGCAGGGCTGGCGCACCTGCTATGATCAAGAGAGATGCTGGCATTTGGGGAAAGGTGGGGGGGGGGGTGATAGGAAGATCATTACCAGCCATCTGAATGTCTGTAGGTGCGATACTTTGCAAGATGGGTTTGCTCAGCATGTATCAATGCAATCACCATATGGTTACATTGTGATTAAAGAGAAAACACTGTCTGAAATTCAACACAAGGCTGACGACACATGTACAGTGTATGTTAAGTTTAAGATCTGAAAAAAAGATTAATCAACACTCTCTAAATTAGTTTCTGAAAATATTATGGAATGCTACAAAGTCATTATGTCTGAACAAGTTTGTAAGTTGCACTGAAACACAAACAAAGCCAGCAACTATACTTCAGCTCACAACATCATTCCTTTACCACTGCAATATATTCTTCTTGGGGTCTAGAGTCTTTGTTATGTGCATTTGTACAGTACATGTACCATTTCATGAAAATATCAAAAAGGATACATTATTGAAGGATTTTCCCTAATTACATGGAAAATTATATTGAATTCTCAATAATTATTTGGGATGGTAATACACTGTATGACTCACGTTGCAATTACAACAATTCCCCTCTAGCTCTGCAAAGCCGCATTTTGAACATCAGAAAAGATGGTCACAGTACAATATTGCACACAGCATAAATTTGTAAGCATTAACTCTGGGGGGTTTCAATGTTCAACCGCACGCTTTAAAGGGACTGTACAGTACTGGTTGAGGTGGGGATTCATGTTTTGAACATTCCTAAGTGAGATAATGAAAAGCCTCTTGTGAAATATGAAAGAGCATGTAATTTTAAGAAGGATTCAACGTTTATTTGATGAAAATTGGTTTTCAAATGGCTGAGATATCCAAAAAAGTGCTAATAATAAAAGGCGACATGCCACAACTTTATTAGGATTTCTTTGTTCACCTTGTTTTTGGATATCTCAGCCATTTCAAAACCGATTTTCATCGAATAAACTTTTAATACCCCTTAGAACTGCAAGCTCTTTGACATCTCATAGAGTGGTTTCTGAATATCTTGCAAAACATTAAAAGCTAAATCCTCACCTCGACCAGAACTGTACACACCCTTTAAGGTACAGATGTACCAACGCTTTATGTTGTCAAAACTAGTACATGTACATGCCAGCAGAAATAAGAAAAAAAAAATGATCCTTGTCATATCAACTCTTTAAGAATTTCATGTCGTGTGCCTCCTTGCGATTTTGTATTCTGATAGTGTTTACATTGATCACGCAATATGCACTTAAAAAAACCCCCAACAACAACAACAACCCGCAATGTATTACATGTAAACATGAAACATATCTCCTGCATTGAAAATCAAAGTGCTCCTGGGTATAATGTACAATTTGTACAGTGAGGTATTCTATGATTTCTAAAGCTCTTCTAGAGCTTTGAGGTGGGGTAATGTTGCGGGCGCCACTGTAAACTCATCGAAGTGAATGATATTATGATGATAAATGGCAGCAAAGTGCACTGTGCAAGTCAGCAGCACTCAGACAATAACAAGATTGTTAAAAAGACGACTGAAATGAATGGGCTTGAGCAAACAGAGACTCTCCTGATGAATCCGGAAGATTGCAATTTCAAAATTTCCCTTCCAATCAAAGTAAATATGCATCTTCTTTGAATATGTCTGACAAAGATCGGTTATAGTACCTTCTATATCTTAGCTTCGTTCTTCTTGTTTTGAATGTGGTGGGGGGATCTGGAGCAGTTACACTTTCTTCTCCGTGAATGTGGACTAAATATCATAAAATATCAAAATAATTTGGCTGGACTCAAAACAGAGACAGTGATGAAAGAGATGGTAAAGTTTTGGTTTACATGTAGATGGGGCTGCAGGTTTCCAACTTGTGTGTGTGTGTGTGTGTGTGTGTGTGTGTGTGTATGTGTGTGTGTTTGTGAGATAATGAGAAACTCTTTAAACCTGTTCAGGATGAGTCCTGAGTATACTCGGGCACGTGTCTATGGGAAATGTGTACATAGCAAAATCAGTCTGTCCTCAACAGGTTTAAATGACATGAAAGAACATGTAATTTTCAGAGGAATTCCAATTTTGTCTATTTGACGAAAATTAGTCTTGAAATGGCTGAAATATCAAAATAAAGCAATCCTGATAAAATATGACAGGCCAAATTTTTTATTACAATCACTTTGTTTTACCTTGTTTTTGGATATCTCAGCCATTTCAAAACCAATTTTCATCAAATAAACTTCCAATTCCCTGTAGTGCTGTATGCTCTTTAAAACTTCGTGGAGTGGTTTCTAAATATCTCGCAAGGCGTAAAAAAGCCGAATCCTCACCTTAAACAATTTACCATCCCATTACCATAATTGCTCATACTTATTTCGATTGTGATTTGTGAATGGATCAACAATAGGTTTGCAAAGCCCGAAGTCCCCCTAATTATGCAGGAGACTCTCAGGGGGGAGGGGGGGGGGGGGGGGGAGAAGAAAACTGTCTTTTCATGATCTGAAAAAAAAAAAAGAACTATCAAAAGTTACATAAAAATTTCCTTGATTTGGGTATCTACAGTATTAGCACCTACTGCAATGGATCATATATATAATGCATTCATCTCCCTTGATAATTTTTTGAAACCTCAAAGATTTTGACGATACATAGTACATTGTTGTATGTGTGAATGTTGGTTAGCCTGCATTTGTATGTTTAGTCCATACATTGTACATAATGATGTACAGTAGCTCAACACAATCTGTAGCTTTGCATGACTGCCTATTTTCTCTATTCTTGAAATCACAATAAATGTATGGAAATTATAGCAACATTTTACTATTTCTCCTGTAACTTAACTATCAGCATTTTCCTGATAATCAAATTACTAAAACATTAACATGGTTAAACCTCACGAATATAATTTTTCATTTATAGAGATCTGCAATACAAAATTAACTGAATGATGAAGGTAACAGGTATTCAAAAATAAATTACAAATAACCAAGGCTGAAATAATAGGCATTTTGAGCCGAGTGGAGTATTCTTAAAAGCACAAATCAACAACAACAACCAAATATGATGTTCATAGTAATCAAGTGTAAGTTATCCCTACTGGACGTCCCAGTCAAGCTTTTCATACAAACGTAGCTTATGACGAGCCACACAATAAGAGTAATAACATCTTTCATACACACATGTCCATACAGCATTGTATTTGTGGATAATTATGCATAAGTTTGTGAATAAATCAAATCAAAGCAAATATTACTTGTACTATTAAATGCAATGTTTGCTGCAAGTTTTCACAAGCTGAAATACTGTGCATGTTGTACTGTACATACAAATTGTACTGTAAAGGTTGCTTACAAATACAGACAACAGTACCATTCATTCTGCCATTCGGCACAATGTACTGTAGGGTTGTACATTTAGTATGAAACAATCCTTTTGGCACTGGAATTTCATTATAAATAGTACGTGTATGTGTACAAAATTGATTGAATGTGACAACGGGGACACCATAATTGCTGCTAACGAGAAATGTTCAATTTCAAAGGATGATCTGCAAGCACTCTGCTGTACAGTACAATTGAGCCGTTATTGTGTTCAGTTCACACAAGGATTTACCCTGGGACGCATCCCAAGGTTAATTGGACGCACTGGACCATGGTGGGCAGCCGACTTGGCGCAAAAAGGTCACATGTCATGTGATCGCTCTTCATAAAGCAGAAGGACAGTAAGGGCCAGGCTGATCTAAAGTGCACCCTCAGTTTCCAATAACTTGTCATGATGGCCCATTAACGGACAATGGTCTTTCAAGTGCTGGTATATATTAAATGGGTCACGTTACTTGTACGTGTGGGTATTGTCATGCCATAAACGCACAAACAATGACACACTACAAACTAGTGTTGTATATCTATTACATACAGTTACATTAGCTCTGGCTCCAGTTATAGGGAGACAGTCATTGTGTGGATTTTATGAGCAATATCAGCAGTAAAGCGTGTGCTTGAATGGGATACACTGTTCATAGCATGTACTGTGAAAGTGGACATTTTTGCGTTGTGGAAATTTTCACGCATTTTGCGCAACCAGAAGCTAGCATGAAAATAAAAGCACTCGAATATTTTTACATGCCATGATATGTTCCAGTACTTTATAGTTAATGTCCTGATTGTGTGGAATTTAAAACATACGAAATCCATCTTATATCGCCGAGCGCAAAAAAACTACTCGCACGAAAATATCTACTTTCAAAGTACATATACATGTAGTTGAAAACATTAAGCTGGCACAAACTGTCTCATGAAGTTCGTGTGTCTTCTAAATAAAGTAATTTTAAGCACGTGTATGTCTTTCTATTAAAGTTGGATCCATAGTTAGAGTATGTGTGTGTGTGTGTGTGTGTGTGTATAAAAACAGACATAAATATACAGCTACAGCTTGTGAAATGCATGTCCATATAACATACAACTGTATGCAGGGTTTTTGTGTCAGGTGTGAGTGTGTGTGTGTATGTCTCTCTCTCTGCATTGTGTAGATTACCGACTTACTTTCATTGACATTGCAGACTTTGTGCAAAAAGGAGATGACTTCATCAACTGTGAAACACAATATTTTTGTGGCATGAAATTTTCGCGAATGGGAGCCAACGGCCTTTTATTCGCAGCATGAAATTTTCACCAGTTGCCTCCAACATTCGATGCAGCGTAGTGTAGACAAGATCTTTAGCGTGCATTTTAATTTCGCGACACTCTGCTCTCGCGAAATTCGCAAAATTAAAATGCACACGAACATTCCTCATTTTATAGTATTCACCGAGCCTCTGTGATTCAAAGAAAGACTCTGGATCATAATCATCTTATTAATTGGCTTACTGTAAAATGAGGAATGTTCGCATGCATTTAATTTCGCAAATTTTGCGAGAGCCAAACTTTGCGAAACTAAAATGCACGCAAAAGTTCTTGTCTACACTATACACATTGAATGTCAGCGGCAACTTGCAAAAATTTCATGCTGCAAAAAAAGGCCGTCGGCTCCAATTTGCAAAAAATTTCATGCTGTGAAAATATTGTGTTTTACAGTATAGTATCTCTCTCTCATCACACAACATACAGCATTGTACACTGTTTCGCTTCAGCTCCCTCCCTCTCTCTCTCTCTCTCTCTCTCTCTCTCTGTGTTTTTCTTCCTCTGTCCCAGCCCCTTTCCTTTCATAATATTTGTTCAGCATTTAATCTGAGTTGCTCCAAGTGGTATGTCTTTTTGCCATCTCTCTACCCCTCTGCATACATACAATGTACCTGTGTAAAGGCCATTGATCACATTAGATTTTTTTTTGTAGCCTTTCTCTCTCTATTTCTTTCATTGTTCAATATGTCGTAATAAATAGTGGTTTCTGAGCTACAAATAGCTGTTTGAATGTTTTGTCTTTGCTATTTAAGACTTGATATGAAATACAGTAACCAGGCATACAACCGTACATGTCTACATACGCACAATTGTACACTGTACAGGTATGTATTTTGTGTCTGGTCATACCATACTGCAGTTGTTTAATAAAAGTGCTACCAGAATAATTATCAGTTTTGACAACAGGAAATCCTCTCAAGTCAAGCAAATCTCATGATCAAGTTTTATAACCCGTTGAGGACGAGTCCAGAGTATGCCCGGGAGGTGTCTATGATGGGAAATGCATGTTGTAGCAAAATCAGTCCGTACTCTTGGGTTAACCTCATGATCAAGTTAATTAGTATGCACTAGGAGTTTACTATATATATTTTTTAATAATATACATGTATCTTGAAATGAATGGATTTTGTGCTTTTGTCTAGCAACTTTCGCTCCTGATCAGGCATTGTGCTTATTGTACCACAAACTTTTCATATGTTCCCCAGCTAGTGTATTAAAAAGAGGTTGTAGGATTGTAGAGTCTAAGGGATGTTTTGCCAAGTGCTGGCTTGCATACTGGGACTGATACAAGATGAAAACACGCTTGCTGCGGGTCTCGATTGTCAAACTCTATATTGATTGTGCACACGAAGCTGGGAAAGTGCACGAAGACCAGCTTGGTCAATTCAGCAGGCTCTGCGTGAGAATACACAATGTTGAGTGAGAGTATAGTAGTGCATCACTAGTGTGTATGTGTGTGTGTGTGTGTGTCCGCTACAGTGATATGGACTACAAAGGGTACGAGGATGATGAAGGGGAAGCGAGCGAGTATCTGTACGTGTGTATGCACGCATATGTAATGATGACTGAGGGTATTGGGTAGTCAGGGAGCCGTAGAAGCGGTGAGAACATTCCCATGCCATAACTATCAGGTGGTAGAATATTCACTTTGAATTCAGTATTAACAGCTGTTCACTCTTTTAATACTACTAGTACTAGAAGATGACAATACACTAGTTCATCAGGAAATGTGCCTATATGAAATTTACCTTCAGAGCAGAATTCTGATTTTTTTTTTTTTCCGTGGGGGGGTCTAACATTGTTGACAGTGCCAAGACGGTAGTGATTCTTTCTACAAGTGGTCCACACAAACATATGGTAGCATTCTACCCTGTTAAGTAAATGCAATTCTGCATCATGTTAAAGTGGGCTTCCATAAATAGAGCAAAATCAGCCCAAAAGAATAATCTTAAGTCCAAGTTTTATGAAAATATGAAATAAAATGATACAAATTCACAATAATTCAAGATGTTGTTGGTGTACAAACCAACCAGAATTTGTTAAACAATCTTTTTTTAACAGCTTCACTGCAAAGATTAGCAATATAAGAAAAACACATGCAATTTGTACTAATACATTTTCACACATTAAGAAATTATTCAAAGAAGAAAAAAATGCCCTCTCTCTTCTTGCCTCATTCCTAGAAATTGTTGACATCTGAATATAAAAAAAAAAAAAAAAATATGGAAAAGAAGAAACCAGGCATTGCAGTGTTTGCTAAAAAACCATTCTCTGTTGTTACTGTAGGATAGAACTGCCACAATGAACTTTACAGTTTCCACACAATGACAGATTTTCATGTTAAAACTGTTAGAATAATATTATATGCCATCCTCACTACTGTACTATTCAATGTATGTATGTATCATCCAATGCACCCATACAGTATACACACGTGTACGCATACAAAGACAGTAGCAAGTGGCAGATTATGCATGGTTTCCATCTTAGTATTTGCAATCCTTTATCATCCAGGGTTGTGTTTTTCTACGCTTCTGTCTCTCGCTATCTGTCTCTGTCTCTTTCTCTCTCTCTCTCTCATATTCATCAAGCCTGCAATATATACACTGTACGTATATATATGGCCAGCTTAAAAGGCATCAAAAGCATTCTGCACACAACAGAGATATTTCTAATTGAAT
This sequence comes from Diadema setosum, assembly GCA_033980235.1. Classification (NCBI taxonomy): domain Eukaryota; kingdom Metazoa; phylum Echinodermata; class Echinoidea; order Diadematoida; family Diadematidae; genus Diadema; species Diadema setosum. Next base: position 26,842,358 of record CM067076.1, read on the forward strand.
GTATTTAATTAAAGTACAACGAAATTAAAATTGCATCCTTTTAAAAATTTTTTATGGTATCTACAATCATCAGTTTCCCCACAAAAACAAATGGTCTCAGTGCTGTTCAAAATTTATGTTGAGTACTAATGAAGCATTTACATGTAAAATGTAGACAGCTTTGTGTTACACATACCAAATTCTACATAATAGAAGCTATCTGCACACAAGTGTACAATAATCACTCCATGACATACAGTACCTTGAACAACAGGCTACTAATCACATAGTCTTTAATAATGGGGGGGGGGGGGGAACAGGATTATGACATGATCTCTTGTACCTCTGTCTACTAGAACCTCACTGAAAAAGTAGCTTAAAATCTCAAATATATGCGCTGCTTACACTGTAAACCCCCTTGTTTGATGGCCCATGTCTGCTAATTGATCATCATTTTTTCTCTCTTTTTTTTTTTTTTTTTTTTTAAAGTACCCTGGATCCAGGCAGTTAATGGGGATCACTATGAAGATTTAATCATCTGTTCCTTGTGTCATTATCGACTTTTCCTGTAAGATTCATAAAAATCCATTCACAACTTTTTGAGATATTCTGCAAATAGACAGACAGACAGACAAACAAACAAACCAATGCTGACAAAAATATAACCTCACTGACAGAGGTAATGAAATCTGCATTGTACACTTGTATGGAGCAACAAACCAAATAAATGAGGTTGTGGGACTGGATTTTAGGTTCTAAAAGACTATCAAAGGATGACTTACTGTTAAATATGCCCAGTTCCAGGTTCCTGCCATCCAAGTTCTTGATGTACTTGCTCAGGTACTTGTTAAGAAGACCTGAAATGATTGATTCCAGGACCATGGTTGGCACAGGGGGAGGGGGGCTTGGCACTACACAGAGAGAAGATGAGTTTTGGAGCTGCCGTCTGTCAGAGGGGCCACAACACAGGCTCTGTATTAAAAGGAAAAAAAAATACAAAAGTGTAAAAGTGTAAAAGTAGCAGTGTGGATCCAAGGAGGTGGACCGGGCGCATGCCCCCTTTCATTTTTTTTTTTGAAAAATAAAGAAATAAAAAGAAAAAATGAAAGGGTGTGCCCTGTTCAATTCTTTAAGAAACCATCTATGTCAGCCGATTGTTGGCACCAGCGTGAGCCTTTCTATTTTTTTTTTTCTTTCTTGTCAGCCAATGAAACCTGGAAGTGGCGCAAAAAGTGCATCCATGGGAGCCTTTTTTTCCCTTCATTTTTTGTTTTTGCTTGTCAGCTAATTAAACCCAGAAGTAGCACTACAAATATTTTTTTTTGCCCCCCCCCCCTTTTACGGAATTCCTGGATCCACCACTGAATAGTTAAGGTATGAATCACTAGAATTTTCAATACCTTCAAACTGAAAAAGATGGCTTTACAACTCTTTTTATAATCTATTTTAACAAGCAATGAAAAGCCCAGAGAGGTTATCTGTAGCTTCCAATATAAATTTCTGTAGCATCAGATTTATCCCATGTTTGATTCTGCCATCTTTCCTATCATGTGACTGTCACAAGATGCCTGGAACATTCAAGCAAAATATGACAATATAACGACTGAACTTGTAGTATTTAAAACATATTTCCCATTATGGATAGTTTGTAGAGTGTGTCAAATGCAATGACTGAAAGAGATATTCCTTTGGTAACCTTCACGGGAATTGTTTTTGTGAGAGAGCTTTACTAGCAATTAGGCAGATTTCTACATTGTAATTAGGTTGATTGTATTCGTACAGCTAATACCCTATGACGTACAGATGTACAATGTACATCCCACACAGGGTGTACACATATTGAGTGTGTACATGATCATGTTCATATAGTATGATCCTGTAGGATGTGTGGTACAATATGAACAAAAACATACACCTAAACTCCCATTCACTCTGTGTGTCAGTGACCAACATGAATAATGTGTGGTGATACTACATTGTATACAACTGCACACTGTACCATGCATTTACTGATTACCAGTACCAAAGGATTTTATTTTCCATGATTAAAGGGATCATATAGTTTGGGGTGAAACCTAACTTCAGGTTTCTAATATTTTTTGGTGAGATAATGAGAAACCTCTTATGAAATATGAATGAGCATGTGATTCCATGACGGATTCAATGTTTATTTGATGAAAATAAGTTTTGAAATGGCTGAGATATCCAAAACAGAGCAATCCTAATAAAAGGTGGGACCCACCTTTTATTAGGATCACTTTGTTTTACAGGTCTTTTTTTTGGGGGGGGGGGGGGGATATCTCAGCCATTTCAAAACCAATTTTCATCAAATAAAGTTTGAATTCCTCTAAGAATTGTATGCTCTTTAACATGTCACCCCTATGTGGTTTGTTAGTACTTGTATCTCACAAAAAGTTTTTGATAGCTGAATCCTCACCTCAACCAATACTATACCATTCCTTTAAATATTGGTAAGACTTTTCCTACAGGGCTCTAAAATTACAATCAGTTTCTCACCACTGTTGGCTCATTTTTCACTTCAATTTTAACATGTTATTCACTTCCATCATTTCTACTACTGAGAAGGTGAAAATATACTTGAGGAATATCATGACAGGTTGTAATGTAAATACTCAAGTTTTGACACATTTGGAAATGCACACATGGAATCAACAGATTCAACAATTTTCAATGAAACTCAAAAGAGGTCAGAAATACTACGACTTGTAGGAGCCATCAGCATACATATACTGGGCATTTTGTAGAATCTATAATTTAGCAACAAAAGGATAAAAAAAACCCAAACACTCACTGTAAATAAAAAAATGTGTCACTTTGAGATGATGCAAGTTCTTTGTAGAGGTTCATTTGTGTGCCATTGAGTTTTATTAACCATGTCCATCTTATGACTGTTCCAAAGCCTCTGAAATGGCACAAATTTGTTACAATTTCAACTGAGTAGACTGTTGAGTACAACGTACATTGTACATCGCTATGTTCAGCAGGATTGGTTTTATACATGTAGACCTTGGGGAATTGCTTGCTGTAAACAATTTCCTTTTCTGCTGTAAGAAAGTCAGTTCTCTCCTCACACCTTCTGTATTAAACAGTTTTCTGTAAGTCAAACTCAGTTCCAAAACGGGTGATAATGGCATCTAAACAAGTGCCTGCCAGAATTGGAACTGACAATGGGAGATTTGGGGGATTCATTGTAAACAATAGCAGCAACTACAAATCTCGGAATAATGGACTTCATGCACACATTTAACAGAAACAATGCATTTTCAGAACAGATCAACATATATTAAATGTATGCACATTTCTTCATTTCAACCGTCAATTCCATGGAACTTTCATGGGTCTTATTAGACCGATGGTATCTGTCTCTTCACAGTGGGCTTCTTATCTGACATTGGGACATGTATGGTCAGCCCACCGGAGGGCTGACCATACATGTCCCAATGTCAGATACAAGAAGCCCACCATGAAGAGACAGATACCATCGGTCTAGGGTCTTGTATGACGAATATCCGATAGCTACAGTATGCGGCATTTCTGTGACTATTCGATTGGAGATTAAGCAAATTGTATAGGACCTACAACTGTACATCCCATCCATTTCTGCATGATTAAATTACTTGTATTTGGATATTAAAGGACAGGTTCACCTTAATAAACATAAGGATTGAGAGAATGCAGTGCAATATTAGTAGAACACATCAGTGAAAGTTTAAGGAAAATCGGACAATCGATGCAAAAGTTAGGAATTTTAAACATTTTTGTGTTGGAACCGCTGGATGAGGAGACTACTAAGGCTCGTGATGTCATATGAGTACAACAGTATTAAGAAAATGTAAAAAAAAATCAACATATGTGACCCGCTACAACAAAATGGTCCTAAAGTCGCGCACGGATGAAGCCGTGAAAATCGAGTTTGAAGTTAGAGCATCAAAATTGGTCAAAACTTACCATTTTCTGAATTTGATATGTTATTAGAGTCTGACATGTCTTCTATCATCTGTCGAAATTTTGAAGCAAAATGACGAAAGGAAAGACCAAAAAATAGCGTTTTTCTGGGCCATGTTTTTTTTAGCGTTTCAACGAAGCAGAAACTGGTTCGAACATTTGGATTGAGCGCCATGCATAGGCTCCGCCCCCAACAACGACCACAGTGATCTCATTGGTCAGTTTGCTGCTTGCCGCTAACTGAAGCGTGAAGCTTGCACACTGCCCAGTGGATTGGTGCTTGCGGGCGGGTTCACGTTTCGCTATGCCTAGCCGCTTCTCCTGACATCCTGGTCACTGATTGGTCGGTGAGGAGACCGCCGACGCTGTTTTTGAATGAGCATTTCAGGGGTTGCTAGGGCTGAACTTCTATTGTCCGGAGGTGAATACTGACTTGCGTGTCTCTTGATTGTGATTACGTCGCAAGGAGAACGTTCAGGGCGCTTTTCTCGAAACAGTGATTTCCCAGACGTCTTGACATGCTCTCTTTTAAACATCGATATTTCCGCAGCCGATTATTGTTATAAGACGTATTATATATCAATTTAAAACAGAAAGATTAGGGAATTGTGCCATGCAATTTTCAAATAATCGACCTCGCCCGACTTTAGGATCATTTTGTTGTAGCGGGTCACATATTTTCACTTTTTTCGCATAATAAAAGAGCACTTGACTTGCCTCCTTCTAAAGGCGATGGGAATAATATTAGCCATAACATGTATGTCAGTAACCAGTCAAGGGAATGTATACTTTTTTCAAAAGATGAAATTTTGTGAAATTCTCTTTATATTTTCCTTACTGATATTGTTGTACGCATGTGACATCATACACTGCAGTAGTCTTCTCATCCAGCGGTGACTACTCAAAAACTTCAAAAATTCATAACTTTTGAACAGATAGTCCGATTTTCCTCAAACTTTCAGTTATGTGTTCTACTAATATTGCTACATTCTCTTAATCCTTATGTTAATGAAGGTGAACTTGTCCTTTCGGGTACTATCAATAATACAGAGGTAAAGTACAAATTTAGGCAATCATGCACTTTACGGCCCTACATATCGGTGCGAGATTTTACCCTAATTGAGCAGTGCATACGAATTCGAGTACCTATCAGGCACCGCGGGCCGACAGCATGTGTTCCAGTACTGTGTGAAGGTGTGTGGGATCTCACATTGGGATACAGTGGGTGCTTAGGTGGTTTGCAAATATCAATACGTGTTCGTAATGAAAGCACTTACGGTACCCCACACCCTTGCTCAATTATATGGCATGCCCTTCCCTGCGCGGCATGATCAAACAGGGTCCGTGCATGCATGGCACGCAACGCAACTCAACAGTAGTAAACTTTCGTCCTTCATTCATCATTTTAAATTAATGGATAGCATGTTATATCTCGAGCACGGGATCTCAAGTCCTAATGCAGAGGGCATAAACCATGACAGCTGTCCTTGGCAAAATTATTCTGTAAAATGATGAACAAAAAAAAAAACCCATAAAAATATACCGATCCGCCACTTTGTTACTGTCCAACAGTTACCAATTATGGCAGCCACTATACACACACACGCACACACACAAGCCTCTCCTGCAACGGGTGGTTTGCACGATTTTTGGTGGCGGCGGATGGATGAAAATACTGTTACATAACTGTTTAAGCTAGCTACGATGTTCAAAATGGAAGCTACATGTATTGTATTGCAGACTTCCTCACATGTCTTTGTGCCATGATCAAGGCAATTTTCTGCAATGCAACATTGCATTATTTGTAAATGTAAAGCTCAATAATCCCTCAGCAGAGAGCAGACTATGCGATATTGCGCTGTAGTTGATGTGCCTAAATCGCACAGTGAGGAGGGCTCTAGTGATGTTATCACTTAATTGTCAAACGGCGTTCCATAAAGCAAGTAGCTTGCCGGCTGCTCAGCGCGTGGTACAAGTGGTGGTTCATGGGATATCATCACCTTGGCACACAAGGAATGAGGTAGATTCTACCGATAATATATTATAGGGCCATTATTGTTAAAAGTGCATGATTGCCCAAATTTACAACTACAATTTCTTGCTGGATAGTGTTTTAACGTTAGTGGATTAGACTCTATTGCATGGGCGAAATTCGCTGTTGTAATTGCCTAGTCTACATTTCTTTAAGCAGTTCATGTTCAGTGATAATCTCTGAGTCTGCCTTTAAACCAGACCGACTCGGCAGCCATCCACTCCTTTAAATTTAAAGGTTCTGTAGACTGTACTCATTTCTCATTACAGCAAGGGATAAGGTACAGCAAACCTTGTCCTTAAAGCTAAAATTCTACGGTAATGAATGCAATGACAGACGTACAGCTAACGTTACATTACAGTGACACAGTGACAGTGTCGTACAGTACGCCCACCACAACAATGAGCTAGGGACCTAGGCCAGACATTCGTACGAATAATTGCTGTCACAGTGTCAGTATTGTTGTTAGACAGAAACGCTGTCCTCTGACTCTGTAGAATACGGAGGGGATCCGTGAAGCCAGACGCAGTCTCCGCGGAACATTCCCCGACGGACAGATACAGACCGATCTTTCGGTCAATATTGTTGTATGCTATGCTGTGACCTGTGTCGAGATGAACTTCTGCCTGCAGCAGTGTACTGGAGACTTTTCTTCGCATCCAGCAAAGCATATCAAGGATGGAAAAAAACTCAAATAAATTTAATTTACACTCGTTGTACTCACCAGTCAGCTACCCCTTCAGTGGAAGTCAAACCTTCCTTCTGACATCCTTGCAAATTATGTAAATCCGGGTGTGCTATACTAGGAACTGTGTAAGTACATACAGAAAAACCACAATGCGATTATTCGCCTAAAATTCCCCAGGTCCGATCTGCAACATCTGTGACTGGGCTGTACAATGCACTGCACACTAGCTATCAGACGTAAGCCACCGACGGCATCATCAGCGCAGCGCGCCATCCGGATGTAGGAGCGCACACACAGCTACAGCATGCATCATCCGTATGTTAGAGGTATAAAAAAGTGGCGATTTTATTTACGTCGATACAGCCTCGATTAGCCCTGACAAATTTACGGAAAGCTATCCGTAAATTTTTTGTTTTTTATTGTTGAAAAATCAAACGGCTTGTTACGGTACACACAGTTGCGCGATTCTCGATATTCTATTCTTTGAATATCATATCATATTCATTAACAATCTGATTAGTATAATGAATGCAATTACAATGTACAATAAAGAATGGTAAATGATGATGTTGATGTGGTACATTTTTTTAATGTGTTTTATTGAATTAAGTGAATTACAGCATTCACAAACAATTCGGAATGATTGAACAAACAAAACATAACAACAAACAAGAAAAAACAACAAAAGGAAACAAAAAACATAGCCCCCACCCCCACCCCAGAACAACACTGTTTTAACATTTTTAAGCAGCAATACAAAATATATGGCAGTCATTTTGAATTCAGTCATAAATTAAACAGTAACTACATGTATATTACATAATGAAATATTTATAATTTAAACCTCCATTTCTTAAAATGAAAAGGTAATTTGTTATTCTTTTTTGCAATAGCATATTCTACATCTTTAATACTAACGACATATGTTTTGTATCCTTCAAAAGATGGATTTTTACTTTGAAATTTACAAACATAGATAAAATATTTAAGTAAGTTGATGTGGTACACAGTGATTAACACAGTATTGAAACAAAGCAGGACACATTACATTGTAAAGATGACTCATGTAGTTATTCAATAAATTGTCATTCATAATAATTGAGCACCACGGAAAGTCGGATTTAGCGCTGCTTGACATAGATGGTAATGATACTTGAAAACCACTTTTTGAACTATGAAATGTTAAAGAGCATACAATTCTAAGAGGAATTAAAAGTTTATTTATGATTTTTTTTTTAAAGTGGCTTAGATATCCTAAAGTAAAGTAACACAAAGCTATCCAATAATAAAAGGCGGGCCCCAACTTCTATATTAGGACCGTTATCTCAGTCATTTCAAAATCTATTTTCATCGAATAAACTTCACGAATTCCTTTTAGAGAATTATACGCTCTTTCATAATAAGATTATTTTATAACAGGTTTCTCATTATCTCAAAAAATCATCATCAAAGAACGTTGAAAACCTGAAGCCCCATCTCAGGCGAAACTGTACCACCCCTTTAAGACTTGTTCAACTTACGTGTGGTTTATAAATTGCTGCCTCCTCGGTCGTCTTTTCATGTATGATATTATGAGCTGCCCCATGATAGCCTTATACACAAGAGGTGTGATGGTTTGTTTTTATTCTTTGTGTCCAAACTACACAACTATTTTGTTATTTTATGCAGAAATATCAGTTTGAGTTATTGTCATCATATTATTTAAATGGCAATGAATAAACCATTGAGAAATTGTGCGTGGTTGTGTGTGTGTGCGAGTGTGCGTATGTGAGTAGGTTTTCTTTTCTTTTTTTTTCTTTTTTTGAAGGGAGGGGGAACGGGGGGGGGTACATCTTACAAAGAGAAACACAATCCATTGATTAAACCATCACTGAAAGAACAAAGCAGCATTGAAAAAAAAAAGAACAAATAAAGTGTCAACAAAATCGAATAATATATGCATAAAAGAGCTGTAAATGAAATTGCAAACTATCACAATGTGACAGGCAGAGGGGGAGGTATAGCATTGTTGAACCCGATCGTGAAAAAAAAAAAAGAAATGTTACGCTGTCTTGTAGTATTCATGCAGTATACTCATCTTTTGTCATATTTGTATTCTTGAAATATCACTTTACTTAGTACGTATAGGCCTATATTCAAACATACACAAAATAATGATAAGATATTATTATGAGTATTTTTTGTCTGTTCATTCATTGAGACAGAAATTGATTTTCTCCAATATGCACAGTACAGGCAGCTAATCAAACAATTAGCCTACATAATGAGCCTTCGTACACACATAACTTACCTTCGTATACACATATAAAGACAAACAAACATACAGATAAAGTCACTCATATAGTTATTAAACCACATTATACCAAAAACAAACAAACAAACAAACAAACAAAACACAAATCACACACACCACATATTTAAAGCGATAGTGCAGCGGATTAAAGATTCCCATTATAGAATGTCTTTTGGCATTCCATAGCATAATTATCGTCTGCTCACACGAGTATTTAGAGTGATAATAAAAAATAGTGCGGACATTTTCCTCCCCAATGACGAAAATAAATGGTAGGCCTATACCGTGTGATACTCCGTTCCTTTACAGATTATAGTGATTTTGTACGAGTTTGTCACAGGTTCGTTTGTTGTTGTTGTTGTTGTTGTTGTTTTGAAGGGACTGTACAGTACAGGTTGAGGTGGGAATTCATGTTTTGAACATTCCTAAGTGAGATAATCAGGGCCGGCGCAGTGATTTCAAAAGTGTGGGGCCCACTTCCGGGTTTCATGAGCTAACAAGCAAAAAAAAAAAAAAAAAAAAAAAAAAGGGGGGTCATCTCTTCTCCCCGTCCACTTCCGGGCTTCTTCAGCTGAGGTCCTCAGCTCATCTCTACCCGTCCACTTCCGGGTTTCTTCAGCTGACAAGCAAAAAAAAAAAGTCCTCAGAGAAGAAACATGCCCCCTTTACTTAGCGCTAAAAACCAAAGAAATTAAATGAAAAAAAAATGAAAAACATGAAACTCGGAAGTGGCGCCAGAAATATTAGTTGCACCCCCCCCCCCCCCCTTCTTTACAGAATTCCTGGATCGGCCCCTGCATACGCACACTAGAATTATAGATATCTGTGCGGTATCCTACGGTAATGACACTAGTTTTGCGACCTCGTGTGTTGTGTTAGTGAAAGGTAAGCATTATAATGTGCGAAATATTATGGAGAACACAGAGCTGTCAGAGCCATTTTTTTTTTCAAGTTGATCTGACTTGAAATTGTAACTGCGTTTGATTTGATTTTGATTTGATTTGATTTTGATTTATTCACAAAATGCATTTACATACATTATTCACAAATATGCACATAGTTTGTTACATGAAACATGTTATACATTTTGTGTGGATCGTCATAAGCTATGAAAAGCTTGACTGGGACGTCCAGTATGGATAACGTACACATATTATGTACATAAACATCATACAAAAAAATGTATTATGCGCGTTCAATTTGTTCATAGATAAGCTTAGATAGGGAGCTGAGAGAAGGCGAGAGAAAGAAAGAAAAAAAAAAGAGAGAGAGGAAGAAATAAGGAGAGGGATATATTGACAATTCTGGTAACAACTAACATAGAAAGACTCGCTGCTATTATGTACGTGATGTACGGCGTTGTTGCAGCCAAAGGCCGAAGTGAGACGGTTTCACATTATGTAAAAAAAAAAAATAAAAAAAAAATGAAAACCCTGCAACAACTGATACACTACAAGTATAGATAAAACTGGCGAATATTAAGCCTGTGTAATCACTTAATGACACCGAGGTGTAACAGAGTCCTGATGTGTAATTATGCATAGCGCCACCTATGGCAAGTGTTCAGAAAGCCTCGTTGTGTTACACAGACCCCAAGAGTTCTGTGGAGCGTACACATCGATTGAAATAACGAAGTTTCATCTTGGTCGGCTGGAACTGCGTGAATAATGATTCTCAAATAAACCTCAACTATAGCAGGGGCCGCGGAATGTTTTTCAGTGTGGGGGGGCTGCGGGACTGGGGGGGGGGGGGGGGGGGGTGGCAAGGTCAAGACCCCCCCCCCCCCCCCCCCCCCGCTTAGACGGGAAGAATCTAAGGGCTGAATCTTTGGGAATTGGAATTCATGAAGGTTGTGATTTTTTCGATTTTTTTTTTTTTTTTTTTTTTTTTTTACGAACCAAAAGTGTGGGGGGCTGCAGCCCCCCCCCCAGCCCCCCCGCTTCCGCGGCCCCTGTATAGTATCTTCCTTCCTTCACTTGCGTTGGTTTTACTGCGGCATATAATATTTAACAGACATTGATAGAAGTATACGTACATTGAGAAATCTACAACAGTATTATTCTACTCTTACAGGAAACATGACAATCTCTATACCCTGACATCGGAATCCTATTTACAGTAAAGAATAATTATCATTCAATGACAACTATTCTGAGCAATCCACGCCACTGCTCTACTGTATCCAAAACACCTGCAGAACCCACGGGGCATGATAATCATTTTGTCGTACGTGTCGATCGCGTCGCCGTCATTGCGCGTGGAGCGCCATCTATTGTTTCAGACGGTCCAAGAGCCGCCATCGCTCACCCTGCCAATAACCGCAAGAAGTATTTTTGATTTTGATTTTATTTTCTTCGGCATCTTATAGTTCATTCACGAATCAAATTTGTTTTCAGTAATATCACAGAAAACGATGAACTTGAATATACAATGTACACATTTCGGAGAAAGTAAATACATGATGTAAACATAAATTGCATGCATTGATACAATTTGTATTATATATCCTAATTAGCAAATAGTTAACCAAGAAATAACAGGACTGCCACTATACGATGAGGTTACTTGAACACGTGGCAACCATAATGCCTACGGGGGGGGGGGGGGGGGGGAGGCGGTAGGGGGAGGGGAGTGAGGGTAGGAGCATAATTATAAAAGAATTTCTAGCTGAATGAGAAAACACAACTTAAGGTTTATAATGCATTAGCTTTTTAATTCTAGTGTTTAAAATTATGATTTTGGTGACGATAAGGTGATGATGAAAAAAAATGTGATAATGAAGCTGATAGTGATGGAGTGATGGTGGTGATGATGGTGATTGTGACAAAATGAAATAGTAGGCGCAGAAACATTGTGTATATTTGCAGGAGTTTTAATGAAATACACAAAATATAAAAAGAGCCTGATCATTATTCAAAACAATGTTCACAGATGATAATCTGATAGTGATATAGTTTTTACTCTAGCCTTTGAAAAAATACAACGTTTTACATGACTTAACCTAATCTTGAAGTGCATTCCAAAGGTCTTGCACATTGTGTCTTATGGCTTTTTTTGCCCGGTACTTGGGATTTATGAAATGAAAGTTTTGCGAAATGCGATTTGGATACCAGATCGAAAAGTAGGCCTATGATTCAATTTGAAAAACTTGTAAAAAGAAACAGGGAGTAGATTGTTAGACTTAAACAAAATGGACTTTATTCATATCAAA